>PUFA01002566.1:0-25483 GCA_003508835.1 Eonycteris spelaea | reverse complement strand
AGGGGCTAAAGAGCCACGGAAAACGTGCTAAGTACTTACACACAGGGCAGAGAGGGCCCCACCATATAGCAATTAACATGTGCCCCCTGCAACAGATTTGTTGTTCACAAGCCAGGGGAAAAAAATACAGTTTCATTCCACAAACTTAATACAGGCTCATAAGCACTATACTAAGGGCTGTGTTTCTATAGAAAAGCTTCGCGTTGCTCAACCAAAAAACACAAAGTAGTCATTCACAGCAGGAAACGAGGCTTTTTGCTGATAAACAGTGGCATCCTGTTGAAAACACCTTCTTTGACATCACTCACTCAGCCCACAGCAACGGAGACATGCTGATCCTCCTCCACAACCTTTTCAGTTGCCTCCAGCATAGACCAGTATCCTGTCCCATATTATTTCCACTGAATTTGTTTGGTTACCAATCGCTACGTGCTTTCTGGAATCCCTTTATAGTACAACCATAGTTGCCTCTGTTTAGTGGAAAGAACTTCCAACTGCAAGGTTTAAATTTGTGTTCTATTAGCTCTGGGAGGCTAGATGCCACCTACTGGAAACAAAAAAAAGCAACCTTTTGCAGCAGCTAAAGAGAGACCTTTATAGAATAGATCATCTTTCTGGATAAAAAGCAAAATACATGTCCAATACTGCTTAGGTGGAGAAATAGTCCATTAAACACCACGAACAACCGAGGTGACCAGGTAGCTCAAAAAGAAAGAGAAAAGTCTTCAGAAAATAGGCTTATAGACATGGAAATATACAACTTAAAGGACAGAGAGTTCAACCTGGCACTTCTGAAAAAACTCAGTGATTTCCAAAACGAGTCATCTCAACAATTTCAGAACTTGAAACGGCACCTAGATGAGTAGAGCGAGGAGATTGAAACCCTCGAAAATAGAAGATTAGATCTTCTCAAGATAAAAAGCAGACTGCAAGAGTGGAAACATAAAAGAGTCGACCAAATGGAGGAAAAAAGGTCAATGACACTGAAGACAGAACTCTAGAAATAAATCAGAAAGAAGAAGAGAGAAGTCAAAGAAGGAAAAGTAAGGAAAGAAAAATTCAAGAACTAGCTGATACCATCAGGAGAGGAAACCCAAGAACAATGGGCATTACCTAAGGCAAGGAAAAGCAGCAGGCACTTAGAATTACCCAAATCTAAGGAATGAGCTGGAGCTTTAAATTCAAGAACTCAACAGAGCAACCAATTATCTCAACCCAGAAAGGCCTTCATCAAGACACATTGTATTACAATTTTCAAAGACCCATGACAAGACAGATTTCTCAGAGTAGCAGTAAGAAGAAAACAGTCAATTGTAAAAAATAAAATAAAATAAAAATAAGATTATCCTCAGACTTCTCAGAATCAACCTTATGGACCAGAAAGGAAAGGGATCAAATAGTTAAACAATTAAGTGAAAGTAACTACCAGACAGAATAATATATCCAGCTAAAGTCTCCTTTAGATATGAAGGAGAACTTAAGACCTTTCCGGACATTCAAAAATGGATGGCTTCTCCACTATGAGACCTGCGCTACAGGAAATACAATAAAGGGGTCTGCCCTGATAAAACAAAACCACACACACACACACACACACACACACACACACACACACAAAGGGCACAATTAGGTGTAAAGTGACTATCAGGCAAGTAAAAGCAGAGGAGTACAAACCTTACTAAGAGCCGGACATTTTAACCTTAAATAATAAGAATAAAATTACTATAGCGACATGGTAAAAAATGTTCAGTAGACAAGTGACAAATGGAGATAATGATGACTGAAAAGGGGAGGATGCAAAGATCTAATTTCACAAAGGTAAGTGGAGATAAGGCACACACAGAAGAAAATAATCGACTATACACACACACACACACACACACACACTGTGTTTCACAAGTTTATAATGGTAATCACACACAGATGATTCAGAACTGAAGTATGCAACATGAAACAAAAAGCAATATAGGCAAAAACAAACAAACAAAAAAGCCAATCAAAATAAAGGTAAAGGACACACAAGGACAAGGAAGCAACGGAAACACAGAGCTAACAGAAAGCAAAAGAAATGGCAAGATGAAAAGACTTTCTATTTCAATAATCACCGTAAATTAAACGGATTGAACTCAGTGATCAAAAGGCACAGAGTTACAGAATGGATCAAAAAACAAAACCCAACCCCATGCTGCCTCCAGGAGACACGTCTCAGCTCCAAAGACAAATATAGACACACAGCGAAACAGTGGAAAATTAAATTTCAAGCAAATGGCATTCAGAGAAAAGTGGCAGGAGTGGTCCTAACAGCATCCCAAAAGACTTCAAAATAAAACTAAGGTGAAGAAAGATACTGAGGGACACTTCATATTGATAAAGGAAATCATACCCCGAGAAGACATAACACTTATTCTTATCTATGCTCCACATCAGGGAGTCCCCGAATATCTAAAGCAATTACTAACAGAACTAAAGGGAGAAACAGACAAAAACACTATCACAGTAGGGGACCTAAGAACCCCACTGTCGAATATAGACATATCATCCAAACAGAAAATCGATAAGGACATCACATCCTTCAATGGTCTAATCACACATTAGACCAACTGGACATTACTGACATTTACAGAGCCTTCTATCCACAAATAGTTGCTTATATATTCTTCTCTAGTGCACAGGGGACATTCCCAAGAATTAATCATATACTGGAACACAGAATTAGACCCAAAAATGTAACAGAGATAAAGTCATACCAACCATATTCTCTGATCATAATGCTTTGAAACCAGAGATCGGCTGCACAAAGATATCAGGAAGAAACAAAAATACATGGAGATCAAGCAACATGCTACTGAAGAGTGATTGGGTCACAGAAGAAATAAAAACAGAGATCAAGTGATCCATCGAAATGAATGACAATGATAGTACAACGTATCAAAACTTTTGGGATATGGCAAAAGCGGTCATAAGAGGAAAGTTCGTATCATTACAGGCCTACCTCCAAAAACAAGAACAAGCCCAAATAAACAACCTAACGCTTCATCATAAGAAACTAGAAAGGGAAGAACGAATGAAGGGTCAAGTCAGCAGAAGAAAAGAAATAATCAAAATTGCAGCAGAAATCAATGATATTGAGAACAAACAAACCAAAAATTAAAAAAAAAATAACTGCAACAAAGAGCTGGTTTTTAGAAAAGGTCAATCAAATTGACAGTCCCTGGCTAGACTCACAAAAAGAAAAGAAAGAAAAGAAAGAAAGAAAAGAAAAGAAAAAAAAGAAAAGAAAAGAAAAGAAAAAGAAAAGAAAAGGCAAAGACATGACACAAATAGATAAAATCAGGGATGAAAGAGGAGGAATTACAACTGACAGAGCAGAAATACAAAGGATCATACAAGAATACTATGATAAAGTACACAATACCAAATTTAATAACCTAGAAGTAATGGACCACTACTTAGAAAAATACAATCTTCCTAGACTGAATCAAGATTTGGAAAATCTAAATAGACGGATAGGCAGTTCGGTAATTGAAACAATCATCCAAACCTTACCAAAAAGTCAAAGTCCAGGACCAGATGGCTTCACCAGTGAATTCTACCAAACACTCAAAGATGTGTTAATACCTATTCTCCTCAAACTCTTCCAAGAAATTGAAGCCAAGTCAATACCTCCCAATTCATTTCATGAGGCCAATAGAACTCTGATAAAAAAAAAAACCTGATAAAGATATCATAGGAAAAAGAAAACTGCAGACCAATATTTCTCATGAACACAGATGCAAAAATGCTTAACAGCATGCTAGCAAACAGAACACAGCAACATATAAAAAGGATTATACACCGTGGTCAAATGGGCTTCATTCCAGCGGCACAGGGATGGTTCAGCATAGGCAAATCAATCAATGGGATGCACCACACAAACACATTAAAAAATAAGATTCATATAATCATATCAATAGAAGCATAAAAAGGCTTCACAAGATACAGCAGCCATTTATGTTCAAAACACATAGCAAAATCGGTATAGAAGAAAAATATCTTCACTTAATAAAGACCATACATGACAAATCCTCAGCCAACATTATATAACATTAATAGAGAAAAACTACAAACCTTCCCTCTAAGCTCACAGACAAGAGAAGGCTGTCCACTAGAGCCACTGTTATTTAATATAACATTGGAGTTCCTTGCAAGTGGAATCAGACAAGAGAAAGATATAAAAGACATAGAAATAGAAAATGAGGAAGTCAAACTGTCATTATTTGTGAATGACATGATTCTCTACACAGAAAACACTAAAGACTCCAGAAGCACATACCAGAAACAATACGCAAATACGGTAAAGTTTCTGGATACAAAATCAACATTCAAAAATCCAAAGCATCCCTATGCTTAAAAAAATGTGTCACAACATGAAATGGAAAAAACATTCCTTTTGCAATTTCAACAACAAAAAATGTAAAACTCTTATGAACGGATTTAAGGAAACATGTGAAGGAGCTATATAATTAAAACGACAAGACCCGTTTAAAAGAAATTGAAGAAGATACAAAGAAATTGAAAAATGTTCTGTGTTCTTGGATGGAAGAATCAACATCGTTAAAATGACTACATTACCTGAAGCATTATACAGATTTAATGTAACGCCCATTAAATCCCATCTGTATTTGTTAAAGAAATAGGACAAAAAAAAATCATTCGATTTGTATGGAAGCACGCACACGCGCGCGCACGCACACACACACACACACACACATTTCCAAAGGCATCCTTAGAAAAAGAACTAGGCTGAAGGCATCACTCTGCCCAATTTCAAATTATACTACAATGAGAAAGAAATCAGAATGACATGATATTGACAGTAAAACAGATACACGGACCTCGGAAAATGAATCAAAAGTCCAGACAGAAGTAACCTCATATATTCATGAGGAAATAATTTCCAAGAAAATAGCCAAAAACGGACACTGGAAAAAGGAAGGCCTCTTCAATAAATGGTGCTGGGAAATCTGGAAAGCCACCTGCAAAAGAATGATACTAGACTGTTGTCTATTACTGCACACCAAAATGAACTCACAATGGATTGAGGACCTAAATAGCAGAAGACCTGAAACAATAAACTGCTTAGAAGTAACCATGGGGACTATATTGAAAGACATTGGACTTACAGAAGATTTTACGAATTGGACCTCAAAAGCAAGGGAAGTAAAAGCTAAAATACATGAATGGGACTACATCAAACTATAAAGCTTCTGCTCAGTAAAAGAAATCTTCAACCATGTAAGAAGATAAGCATCCGAATGGGAAAATATATTTGCAAACACCACTTCTGATAAAGGCCTAATATCCAAAATGTACAAAGAACCCATACAACTCAATAACCACCAAAGACAAATGCTCCAATCAAAACATGGGCAGAGAAACTCAACAGAAACTCCTCACGAGAAGACAGATAAATGGCCAATAAATATTGGAAGAGATGCTCAACATCGTTAGCTATTAGGGAGGGAAATGCAGATCGAAACCACAATGAGGTACCATCTCACACCTGATAGAACAGCTAAAGTCAAGAGGACAAGGAATACATGTTGGAAAGGATGCAGAGAAAAAGGAACACTCACCCACTGCTAGTGGGATTGCAAATTGGTATATCCACTAAGGAAAACAGTATGGAGGCTCCTAAGAAAACGAAGAGAGGCCTGTATTTCCAGCAAGGACTGTGGGCGACAGGGCCTTTTTCTTCTACATTCCACCATACACATATATGTGCAAGTATATATCCACATATATGTGTATGGTAGCTCTGGCAAAACACTCTTTTTTGAGGCCCATTTCAAGTTTAGTGGCGGATTTCAGAGAAATGTCTCCCTTGCGGCAGATGCACAGGCTTTCCTGTGACCTGGGGAACATGGAGGGTGGGCTCAGGCATCTGCGGACCCTGGCTACACATCTTTGAGGCGCCCAAGCCACCACATAGGGCTCCTTGGGGTTCACACCGTGGCCGAATTCACTCTCTATCCTCAAGGCGGAGTCAAGGCCCGCCACACAGGCCATGCCCAGGCTTGATTTGGCCCACCCTTGCAAGCATCCATCCTTGTCGGGGAAAAGGCAGAGTGGCAGCCTCGGCCTAGTGGAAAGAGGTCATTGACGTCAGACCTCACAGAGTTATGGGTCTGAATTCTGATTCTGTCACTTGTGACCTCAGTGTTCACCTCTCTGAGGCTCAGTTTTCCATCTGAAATGTTCAGCAAAGGCCCTCCAGGACGAGGTCTGGCCCAACGGTGAGAGAGGTATAGGCCTGTATTTCCAGCAAGATCTGTGGGAGACAGGGACTATTACTTCTACATTCCACCATACACATATATGTGCAAGAATATATATCCACATTTATGTACGGTACCTCTGGCACTTCTGTCACTTCGTTGCCCTCAGGGTTCACCGCTCTGAGGCTCAGGTTTCCATCTGCGATGCCTAGCAAAGGAGGAGCAAGAGGAGCTCAGGCCCCAGGGTAGGGAGGGAGAGGCCTGGATTTCAGCAAGCCCTGTGGCCACAGAGCTCGGTTCTTCTCAAATCATCCATATACACATCTGTGAATGTATATATGTACATATGTATATAGACATATGTGTATATGGTAGCTCTGGCAAAACACTCTCTTTGGACGGCCATTTCAAGCTACAGTGGCGGATTTCTGAGAAATGTCTCGCTCATGGCACTTGCACAGGCTTCCCCGAGGCGTGGGCTCAAGGAGGGCAGGTTCAGGCTACGGCTGACACTGGCTGCACATCCTTGGGGCCCTCACTGTCGCACAGGGTTCCTTGAGTTCCAGACTAGGTCCCACTGCACTCTCTGTTCCAAAGAGGATCAAGGTCTAAGACAGGGCGTGCCCAGACCTGCATTGGCCCACCCATGCATCGTCCCAGCACGCATCCATCCCTGTAGAGGAAACGGCAGAGTGGCGTCCTCGGCCTGTGGGAAAGAGGTCATTTAGGGCACACGTCACACAGCTGTGTGTCTGAATTCTAATTCTGTCACTTGGGACCCTAATGTTCACCTCACTGAGGCTCAGTTTTCCATATGAAATGCTCAGCAAAGGACCAGTAGGACGAGCTCAGGCCCAACGGAGAGTGAGTGAGAGGCCTGGATTTATAGCAAGAACTGTGCGTACAGGGCTCTTCTTCTCAAATCCACCATATACACATATGTGTGTGTGATATATATATATACACACACACACTACACACATATGTGTAAGTGTATATGTGTATATATACACATGCGAGTAAGTATATATGTATATATATACACATACGTGTAAGTACATATGTGCATATATACATATATGTAAGTGCACGCGCACACATACACACATATGTGTAAGCCCAAATTCAGACACACACGTGTAAGCACACATGTGCACAAACACACGCCTGTGTAAGGGCACATGCACACACCTATGCACAGTACGTGAGCACAATGCACACACATGCACACAGTGTGTAAACACGTGTGCACGTGCACGCATGTGCAAGTGCACGTGTGCACATATGCACACATGTGCAAGTGCACGTGTGCGCATATGCACGGGTGTGTAAGTACATATGTGCATATATATACACCGATGTGTATATGGTATCTCTAGCGACACACTCTTTTTTGAGGCCGATTACAAGCTCCAGTGACGGATTTCTGAGAAATGTCTTGCTTGCTGCACGTGCGCAGGCTTCCCCGTGGCCTGGCCTCAGGGAGCGCCTGTTCAGGTATTGGCCGACCCTGGCTGCACACCTTCTAGGGCTCCTCGTCGGCACACAGGGCTCCTTGGGGTCCAGACTGGGTCCCACTGCACTCTCCGTCCTCAAGGAAGAGTCATGTCCTACCACACAGGGCGTGCCCGGGCCTGCTTTGGCCCACCCTTCCATCCTCCCAGCAGGCATCCATCCCTGTGGAGGGAAAGGCAGAGTGGCGGCCTCGGCCTGGGGGAAAGAGGGCTTGAGGGAATACCACACACAGCTGTGTGTCTGAAATGGGATTCTGTCACTTGTGCCCCTAATGTTCACCTCTCTGAGGCTCAGTTTTACATCTGAAATGCTCAGCAAAGGACCAGCACGAGGAGCTCAGGCCCATCGGAGAGGGAGGGGAGGCCTAGATTTCCAGCAAGATCTGTGGGCCACAGGGCCTTGTTCTTCACAAATCCACCATATACACATATGCCTAAGTATATATGTAAATACATATGCACATATGTGTATGGTAGCTCTGGCAAAACACCCTTTTTTGACACCCATTTCAAGCTCCAGTGGCGGATTTCTGAGAAATGTCTCACCTGCGGCACTTGCCCAGTCTTCCCCGTGGCCTGGCTCAGGGAGCGCAGGTTCAGGCATCAGCCCGCACTGGCTGCACATCCTTGAGGGGCCTTCACCGGCACACAGGGCTCCTTGGGTTCCAGACTGGGTCCCACTGCACTCTCTGTCCCGAAGGAGGAGTCTAGGCCGCCACACGGGGCGTGCCTAGGCCTGCTTTGGCCCACCCCTGCATCCTCAGCAGGCATGATTCCCTGTGGAGGAAAAGGCAGAGTGGCATCCTCAGCCTGGGGGAAAGAGATCATTAAGGGCACACCTCACCCAGCTGTGGCTCTGAATTCTGATTCTGTCACTTGCCCTCAGGGTTCACCTCTCTGAGGCTGGATTTACATCTGAAATGCTCAGCAAAGGACCAGCAGGAGGAGCTCAGGCCCCAGGCTGAGGGAGGGAGAGGCCTGGATTTCAGCAAGACCTGTGGCCAGGGGGCCTGGTTCTTCTCAAGTCCACCATATCCGTAGAGGTGCGAGTACACATGTACATATACATGCACATATATGTATATGATAGCTCTGGCAAAATACTCTTTTATGACGCCCATTTCAAGCTCCGGTGGCGGGTTTCTGAGAAGTGTCTCACTTGGGGCACTAGCACAGGCTTCCCCTCGACTTGCGGGACAGGAAGGGCATGTCCAGGCATGGCCCGACCCTGGCTGCACATCCTTGAGGGGCCTTCGCCGGCACACAGCGATCCTGGGGGTCCAGACTGGGGCCCACTGCCCTCTGTGTCCTCAAGGCGGAGACAAGTCAGCCACCCGGGGCATGCCCAGGCCTGCTTTGGCCCACCCTTGCATCCTCCCAGCAGGCATCCATCCTTGTGGAGGAAAAGGCAGAGTGGCAGCCTCGGCCTGGGGGAAAGAGGTCCTTAAGGGCACACCTCTCCCTGCTGTGGGTCTGAATTCTGATTCTGTCACTTCTGTGCCCTCAGGGTTCACCGCTCTGAGGCTCAGGTTTCCATCTGCAATGCCTAGCAAAGGAGGAGCAAGAGGAGCTCAGGCCCCAGGGTAGGGAGGGAGAGGCCTGGATTTCAGCAAGCCCTGTGGCCACAGGGCCCGGTTCTTCTCAAATCCACCATATACACATCTGTGAATGTATATATGTACATATATATATATAGACATCTGTGTATATGGTAGCTCTGGCAAAACACTCTCTTTGGACGGCCATTTCAAGGTCCAGTGGCGGATTTCTGAGAAATGTCACGCTCATGGCACTTGCACAGGCTTCCCCAGGGCTGGGCTCAGGGAGGGCAGTTTCAGGCAACGGCTGACACTGGCTGCACATCCTTGAGGGGACCTCGCTGTCACACAGGGTTCCTTGAGTTCCAGACTGGGTCCCACTGCACTCTCTGTCCTCAAAGAGGAGTCAAGGTCTAAAACACAGGGCGTGCCCAGGCCTGCATTGGCCCACCCATGCATCGTCCCAGCACGCATCCATCCCTGTAGAGGAAACGGCAGAGTGGCGTCCTCGGCCTGTGGGAAAGAGGCCATTTAGGGCACACGTCACACAGCTGTGTGTCTGAATTCTAATTCTGTCACTTGGGACCCTAATGTTCACCTCGCTGAGGCTCAGTTTTCCATATGAAATGCTCAGCAAAGGACCAGTAGGACGAGCTCAGGCCCAACGGAGAGTGAGTGAGAGGCCTGGATTTATAGCAAGAACTGTGCGTACAGGGCCTTGTTCTTCTCAAATCCACCATATACACATATGTGTGTGCGTGTATATATATTATAAATATATATATATACACGCACACACATATGTGTAAGTGTTATGTGCATATATACACATGCGAGTAAGTATATATGTATATATATACACATACGTGTAAGTACATATGTGCATATATACAGATATATGCGTAAGTGCTCACGCACACATACACACACATATGTGTAAGCCCAAATTCAGACACACACGTGTAAGCACACATGTGCACAAACACACGCCTGTGTAAGGGCACATGCACACACCTATGCACATGTACGTGAGCACACATGCACACACATGCACACAGGTGTAAGTAACGTGCGCACACATGCACGCATGTGCAAGTGCGCCTGCACATATGCACACATGTGCAAGTGCACGTGTGCACATATGCACACATGTGTAAGTGCACGTGTGCGCATATGCACGGGTGTGTAAGTACATATGTGCATATATATACACCGATGTGTATATGGTATCTCTAGCGACACACTCTTTTTTGAGGCCGATTACAAGCTCCAGTGACGGATTTCTGAGAAATGTCTTGCTTGCTGCACGTGCGCAGGCTTCCCCGTGGCCTGGCCTCAGGGAGCGCCTGTTCAGGTATTGGCCGACCCTGGCTGCACACCTTCTAGGGCTCCTCGTCGGCACACAGGGCTCCTTGGGGTCCAGACTGGGTCCCACTGCACTCTCCGTCCTCAAGGAAGAGTCATGTCCTACCACAGGGCGTGCCCGGGCCTGCTTTGGCCCACCCTTCCATCCTCCCAGCAGGCATCCATCCCTGTGGAGGGAAAGGCAGAGTGGCGGCCTCGGCCTGGGGGAAAGAGGGCTTGAGGGAATACCACACACAGCTGTGTGTCTGAAATGGGATTCTGTCACTTGTGCCCCTAATGTTCACCTCTCTGAGGCTCAGTTTTACATCTGAAATGCTCAGCAAAGGACCAGCACGAGGAGCTCAGGCCCATCGGAGAGGGAGGGGAGGCCTAGATTTCCAGCAAGATCTGTGGGCCACAGGGCCTTGTTCTTCACAAATCCACCATATACACATATGCCTAAGTATATATGTAAATACATATGCACATATGTGTATGGTAGCTCTGGCAAAACACCCTTTTTTGACACCCATTTCAAGCTCCAGTGGCGGATTTCTGAGAAATGTCTCACCTGCGGCACTTGCCCAGTCTTCCCCGTGGCCTGGCTCAGGGAGCGCAGGTTCAGGCATCAGCCCGCACTGGCTGCACATCCTTGAGGGGCCTTCACCGGCACACAGGGCTCCTTGGGTTCCAGACTGGGTCCCACTGCACTCTCTGTCCCGAAGGAGGAGTCTAGGCCGCCACACGGGGCGTGCCTAGGCCTGCTTTGGCCCACCCCTGCATCCTCGCAGGCATGATTCCCTGTGGAGGAAAAGGCAGAGTGGCATCCTCAGCCTGGGGGAAAGAGATCATTAAGGGCACACCTCACCCAGCTGTGGCTCTGAATTCTGATTCTGTCACTTATGCCCTCAGGGTTCACCTCTCTGAGGCTGGATTTACATCTGAAATGCTCAGCAAAGGACCAGCAGGAGGAGCTCAGGCCCCAGGCTGAGGGAGGGAGAGGCCTGGATTTCAGCAAGACCTGTGGCCAGGGGGCCTGGTTCTTCTCAAGTCCACCATATCCGTAGAGGTGCGAGTACACATGTACATATACATGCACATATATGTATATGATAGCTCTGGCAAAATACTCTTTTATGACGCCCATTTCAAGCTCCGGTGGCGGGTTTCTGAGAAGTGTCTCACTTGGGGCACTAGCACAGGCTTCCCCTCGACTTGCGGGACAGGAAGGGCATGTCCAGGCATGGCCCGACCCTGGCTGCACATCCTTGAGGGGCCTTCGCCGGCACACAGCGATCCTGGGGGTCCAGACTGGGGCCCACTGCCCTCTGTGTCCTCAAGGCGGAGACAAGTCAGCCACCCGGGGCATGCCCAGGCCTGCTTTGGCCCACCCTTGCATCCTCCCAGCAGGCATCCATCCTTGTGGAGGAAAAGGCAGAGTGGCAGCCTCGGCCTGGGGGAAAGAGGTCCTTAAGGGCACACCTCTCCCTGCTGTGGGTCTGAATTCTGATTCTGTCACTTCTGTGCCCTCAGGGTTCACCGCTCTGAGGCTCAGGTTTCCATCTGCAATGCCTAGCAAAGGAGGAGCAAGAGGAGCTCAGGCCCCAGGGTAGGGAGGGAGAGGCCTGGATTTCAGCAAGCCCTGTGGCCACAGGGCCCGGTTCTTCTCAAATCCACCATATACACATCTGTGAATGTATATATGTACATATATATATATAGACATCTGTGTATATGGTAGCTCTGGCAAAACACTCTCTTTGGACGGCCATTTCAAGGTCCAGTGGCGGATTTCTGAGAAATGTCACGCTCATGGCACTTGCACAGGCTTCCCCAGGGCTGGGCTCAGGGAGGGCAGTTTCAGGCAACGGCTGACACTGGCTGCACATCCTTGAGGGGACCTCGCTGTCACACAGGGTTCCTTGAGTTCCAGACTGGGTCCCACTGCACTCTCTGTCCTCAAAGAGGAGTCAAGGTCTAAAACACAGGGCGTGCCCAGGCCTGCATTGGCCCACCCATGCATCGTCCCAGCACGCATCCATCCCTGTAGAGGAAACGGCAGAGTGGCGTCCTCGGCCTGTGGGAAAGAGGCCATTTAGGGCACACGTCACACAGCTGTGTGTCTGAATTCTAATTCTGTCACTTGGGACCCTAATGTTCACCTCGCTGAGGCTCAGTTTTCCATATGAAATGCTCAGCAAAGGACCAGTAGGACGAGCTCAGGCCCAACGGAGAGTGAGTGAGAGGCCTGGATTTATAGCAAGAACTGTGCGTACAGGGCCTTGTTCTTCTCAAATCCACCATATACACATATGTGTGTGCGTGTATATATATAAATATAAATATATATATACACGCACACACATATGTGTAAGTGTTATGTGTATATATACACATGCGAGTAAGTATATATGTATATATATACACATACGTGTAAGTACATATGTGCATATATACAGATATATGCGTAAGTGCTCACGCGCACACATACACACATATGTGTAAGCCCAAATTCAGACACACACGTGTAAGCACACATGTGCACAAACACACGCCTGTGTAAGGGCACATGCACACACCTATGCACATGTACGTGAGCACACATGCACACACATGCACACAGGTGTAAGTAACGTGCGCACACATGCACACATGTGCAAGTGCGCGTGCACATATGCACACATGTGCAAGTGCACGTGTGCACATATGCCACATGTGTAAGTGCACGTGTGCGCATATGCACGGGTGTGTAAGTACATATGTGCATATATATACACCGATGTGTATATGGTATCTCTAGCGACACACTCTTTTTTGAGGCCGATTACAAGCTCCAGTGACGGATTTCTGAGAAATGTCTTGCTTGCTGCACGTGCGCAGGCTTCCCCGTGGCCTGGCCTCAGGGAGCGCCTGTTCAGGTATTGGCCGACCCTGGCTGCACACCTTCTAGGGCTCCTCGTCGGCACACAGGGCTCCTTGGGGTCCAGACTGGGTCCCACTGCACTCTCCGTCCTCAAGGAAGAGTCATGTCCTACCACACAGGGCGTGCCCGGGCCTGCTTTGGCCCACCCTTCCATCCTCCCAGCAGGCATCCATCCCTGTGGAGGGAAAGGCAGAGTGGCGGCCTCGGCCTGGGGGAAAGAGGGCTTGAGGGAATACCACACACAGCTGTGTGTCTGAAATGGGATTCTGTCACTTGTGCCCCTAATGTTCACCTCTCTGAGGCTCAGTTTTACATCTGAAATGCTCAGCAAAGGACCAGCACGAGGAGCTCAGGCCCATCGGAGAGGGAGGGGAGGCCTAGATTTCCAGCAAGATCTGTGGGCCACAGGGCCTTGTTCTTCACAAATCCACCATATACACATATGCCTAAGTATATATGTAAATACATATGCACATATGTGTATGGTAGCTCTGGCAAAACACCCTTTTTTGACACCCATTTCAAGCTCCAGTGGCGGATTTCTGAGAAATGTCTCACCTGCGGCACTTGCCCAGTCTTCCCCGTGGCCTGGCTCAGGGAGCGCAGGTTCAGGCATCAGCCCGCACTGGCTGCACATCCTTGAGGGGCCTTCACCGGCACACAGGGCTCCTTGGGTTCCAGACTGGGTCCCACTGCACTCTCTGTCCCGAAGGAGGAGTCTAGGCCGCCACACGGGGCGTGCCTAGGCCTGCTTTGGCCCACCCCTGCATCCTCCAGCAGGCATGATTCCCTGTGGAGGAAAAGGCAGAGTGGCATCCTCAGCCTGGGGGAAAGAGATCATTAAGGGCACACCTCACCCAGCTGTGGCTCTGAATTCTGATTCTGTCACTTATGCCCTCAGGGTTCACCTCTCTGAGGCTGGATTTACATCTGAAATGCTCAGCAAAGGACCAGCAGGAGGAGCTCAGGCCCCAGGCTGAGGGAGGGAGAGGCCTGGATTTCAGCAAGACCTGTGGCCAGGGGCCTGTTCTTCTCAAGTCCACCATATCCGTAGAGGTGCGAGTACACATGTACATATACATGCACATATATGTATATGATAGCTCTGGCAAAATACTCTTTTATGACGCCCATTTCAAGCTCCGGTGGCGGGTTTCTGAGAAGTGTCTCACTTGGGGCACTAGCACAGGCTTCCCCTCGACTTGCGGGACAGGAAGGGCATGTCCAGGCATGGCCCGACCCTGGCTGCACATCCTTGAGGGGCCTTCGCCGGCACACAGCGATCCTGGGGGTCCAGACTGGGGCCCACTGCCCTCTGTGTCCTCAAGGCGGAGACAAGTCAGCCACCCGGGGCATGCCCAGGCCTGCTTTGGCCCACCCTTGCATCCTCCCAGCAGGCATCCATCCTTGTGGAGGAAAAGGCAGAGTGGCAGCCTCGGCCTGGGGGAAAGAGGTCCTTAAGGGCACACCTCTCCCTGCTGTGGGTCTGAATTCTGATTCTGTCACTTCTGTGCCCTCAGGGTTCACCGCTCTGAGGCTCAGGTTTCCATCTGCAATGCCTAGCAAAGGAGGAGCAAGAGGAGCTCAGGCCCCAGGGTAGGGAGGGAGAGGCCTGGATTTCAGCAAGCCCTGTGGCCACAGGGCCCGGTTCTTCTCAAATCCACCATATACACATCTGTGAATGTATATATGTACATATATATATATATAGACATCTGTGTATATGGTAGCTCTGGCAAAACACTCTCTTTGGACGGCCATTTCAAGGTCCAGTGGCGGATTTCTGAGAAATGTCAGCTCATGGCACTTGCACAGGCTTCCCCAGGGCTGGGCTCAGGGAGGCAGTTTCAGGCAACGGCTGACACTGGCTGCACATCTTTGAGGGGACCTCGCTGTCACACAGGGTTCCTTTGAGTTCCAGACTGGGTCCCACTGCACTCTCTGTCCTCAAAGAGGAGTCAAGTCTAAAACACAGGGCGTGCCCAGGCCTGCATTGGCCCACCCATGCATCGTCCCAGCACGCATCCATCCTGTAGAGGAAACGGCGGAGTGGCGTCCTCGCCTGTGGGAAAGAGGCCATTTAGGGCACACGTCACACAGCTGTGTGTCTGAATTTCTAATTCTGTCACTTGGGACCCTAATGTTCACCTCGCTGAGGCTCAGTTTTCCATATGAAATGCTCAGCAAAGGACCAGTAGGACGAGCTCAGGCCCAACGGAGAGTGAGTGAGAGGCCTGGATTTGTAGCAAGAACTGTGCGTACAGGGCCTTGTTCTTCTCAATCCACCATATACACATATGTGTGTGCGTGTATATATATAAATGGTATATAATATATAAAATATATACACGCACACACATATGTGTAAGTGTTGTGTGCATATATACACATGCGAGTAAGTATATATGTATATATATACACATACGTGTAAGTACATATGTGCATATATACAGATATATGCGTAAGTGCTCACGCGCAACATACACACACATATGTGTAAGCCCAAATTCAGACACACACGTGTAAGCACACATGTGCACAAACACACGCCTGTGTAAGGGCACATGCACACACCTATGCACATGTACGTGAGCACACATGCACACACATGCACACAGGTGTAAGTAACGTGCGCACACATGCACGCATGTGCAAGTGCGCCTGTGCACATATGCACACATGTGCAAGTGCACGTGTGCGCATATGCACGGGTGTGTAAGTACATATGTGCATATATATACACCGATGTGTATATGGTATCTCTAGCGACACACTCTTTTTGAGGCCGATTACAAGCTCCAGTGACGGATTTCTGAGAAATGTCTTGCTTGCTGCACGTGCGCAGGCTTCCCCGTGGCCTGGCCTCAGGGAGCGCCTGTTCAGGTATTGGCCGACCCTGGCTGCACACCTTCTAGGGCTCCTCGTCGGCACACAGGGCTCCTTGGGGTCCAGACTGGTCCCACTGCACTCTCCGTCCTCAAGGAAGAGTCATGTCCTACCACACAGGGCGTGCCCGGGCCTGCTTTGGCCCACCCTTCCATCCTCCCAGCAGGCATCCATCCCTGTGGAGGGAAAGGCAGAGTGGCGGCCTCGGCCTGGGGAAAGAGGGCTTGAGGGAATACCACACACAGCTGTGTGTCTGAAATGGGATTCTGTCACTTGTGCCCCTAATGTTCACCTCTCTGAGGCTCAGTTTTACATCTGAAATGCTCAGCAAAGGACCAGCACGAGGAGCTCAGGCCCATCGGAGAGGGAGGGAGGCCTAGATTTCCAGCAAGATCTGTGGGCCACAGGGCCTTGTTCTTCACAAATCCACCATATACACATATGCCTAAGTATATATGTAAATACATATGCACATATGTGTATGGTAGCTCTGGCAAAACACCCTTTTTTGACACCCATTTCAAGCTCCAGTGGCGGATTTCTGAGAAATGTCTCACCTGCGGCACTTGCCCAGTCTTCCCCGTGGCCTGGCTCAGGGAGCGCAGGTTCAGGCATCAGCCCGCACTGGCTGCACATCCTTGAGGGGCCTTCACCGGCACACAGGGCTCCTTGGGTTCCAGACTGGGTCCCACTGCACTCTCTGTCCCGAAGGAGGAGTCTAGGCCGCCACACGGGGCGTGCCTAGGCCTGCTTTGGCCCACCCCTGCATCCTCCAGCAGGCATGATTCCCTGTGGAGGAAAAGGCAGAGTGGCATCCTCAGCCTGGGGAAAGAGATCATTAAGGGCACACCTCACCCAGCTGTGGCTCTGAATTCTGATTCTGTCACTTATGCCCTCAGGGTTCACCTCTCTGAGGCTGGATTTACATCTGAAATGCTCAGCAAAGGACCAGCAGGAGGAGCTCAGGCCCCAGGCTGAGGGAGGGAGAGGCCTGGATTTCAGCAAGACCTGTGGCCAGGGGCCTGGTTCTTCTCAAGTCCACCATATCCGTAGAGGTGCGAGTACACATGTACATATACATGCACATATATGTATATGATAGCTCTGGCAAAATACTCTTTTATGACGCCCATTTCAAGCTCCGGTGGCGGGTTTCTGAGAAGTGTCTCACTTGGGGCACTAGCACAGGCTTCCCCTCGACTTGCGGGACAGGAAGGGCATGTCCAGGCATGGCCCGACCCTGGCTGCACATCCTTGAGGGGCCTTCGCCGGCACACAGCGATCCTGGGGGTCCAGACTGGGGCCCACTGCCCTCTGTGTCCTCAAGGCGGAGACAAGTCAGCCACCCGGGGCATGCCCAGGCCTGCTTTGGCCCACCCTTGCATCCTCCCAGCAGGCATCCATCCTTGTGGAGGAAAAGGCAGAGTGGCAGCCTCGGCCTGGGGGAAAGAGGTCCTTAAGGGCACACCTCTCCCTGCTGTGGGTCTGAATTCTGATTCTGTCACTTCTGTGCCCTCAGGGTTCACCGCTCTGAGGCTCAGGTTTCCATCTGCAATGCCTAGCAAAGGAGGAGCAAGAGGAGCTCAGGCCCCAGGGTAGGGAGGGAGAGGCCTGGATTTCAGCAAGCCCTGTGGCCACAGGGCCCGGTTCTTCTCAAATCCACCATATACACATCTGTGAATGTATATATGTACATATATATATATATATATATATATATATAGACATCTGTGTATATGGTAGCTCTGGCAAAACACTCTCTTTGGACGGCCATTTCAAGGTCCAGTGGCGGATTTCTGAGAAATGTCACGCTCATGGCACTTGCACAGGCTTCCCCAGGGCTGGGCTCAGGGAGGGCAGTTTCAGGCAACGGCTGACACTGGCTGCACATCCTTGAGGGGACCTCGCTGTCACACAGGGTTCCTTGAGTTCCAGACTGGGTCCCACTGCACTCTCTGTCCTCAAAGAGGAGTCAAGGTCTAAAACACAGGGCGTGCCCAGGCCTGCATTGGCCCACCCATGCATCGTCCCAGCACGCATCCATCCCTGTAGAGGAAACGGCAGAGTGGCGTCCTCGGCCTGTGGGAAAGAGGCCATTTAGGGCACACGTCACACAGCTGTGTGTCTGAATTCTAATTCTGTCACTTGGGACCCTAATGTTCACCTCGCTGAGGCTCAGTTTTCCATATGAAATGCTCAGCAAAGGACCAGTAGGACGAGCTCAGGCCCAACGGAGAGTGAGTGAGAGGCCTGGATTTATAGCAAGAACTGTGCGTACAGGGCCTTGTTCTTCTCAAATCCACCATATACACATATGTGTGTGCGTGTATATATATATTATATATATATAAATTATACACGCACACATATGTGTAAGTGTTATGTGTATATATACACATGCGAGTAAGTATATATGTATATATATACACATACGTGTAAGTACATATGTGCATATATACAGATATATGCGTAAGTGCTCACGCACACATACACACACATATGTGTAAGCCCAAATTCAGACACACACGTGTAAGCACATGTGCACAAACACACGCCTGTGTAAGGGCACATGCACACACCTATGCACATGTACGTGAGCACACATGCACACACATGCACACAGGTGTAAGTAACGTGCGCACACATGCACGCATGTGCAAGTGCGCTGTGCACATATGCACACATGTGCAAGTGCACGTGTGCACATATGCACACATGTGTAAGTGCACGTGTGCGCATATGCACGGGTGTGTAAGTACATATGTGCATATATATACACCGATGTGTATATGGTATCTCTAGCGACACACTCTTTTTTGAGGCCGATTACAAGCTCCAGTGACGGATTTCTGAGAAATGTCTTGCTTGCTGCACGTGCGCAGGCTTCCCCGTGGCCTGGCCTCAGGGAGCGCCTGTTCAGGTATTGGCCGACCCTGGCTGCACACCTTCTAGGGCTCCTCGTCGGCACACAGGGCTCCTTGGGGTCCAGACTGGGTCCCACTGCACTCTCCGTCCTCAAGGAAGAGTCATGTCCTACCACACAGGGCGTGCCCGGGCCTGCTTTGGCCCACCCTTCCATCCTCCCAGCAGGCATCCATCCCTGTGGAGGGAAAGGCAGAGTGGCGGCCTCGGCCTGGGGGAAAGAGGGCTTGAGGGAATACCACACACAGCTGTGTGTCTGAAATGGGATTCTGTCACTTGTGCCCCTAATGTTCACCTCTCTGAGGCTCAGTTTTACATCTGAAATGCTCAGCAAAGGACCAGCACGAGGAGCTCAGGCCCATCGGAGAGGGAGGGGAGGCCTAGATTTCCAGCAAGATCTGTGGGCCACAGGGCCTTGTTCTTCACAAATCCACCATATACACATATGCCTAAGTATATATGTAAATACATATGCACATATGTGTATGGTAGCTCTGGCAAAACACCCTTTTTTGACACCCATTTCAAGCTCCAGTGGCGGATTTCTGAGAAATGTCTCACCTGCGGCACTTGCCCAGTCTTCCCCGTGGCCTGGCTCAGGGAGCGCAGGTTCAGGCATCAGCCCGCACTGGCTGCACATCCTTGAGGGGCCTTCACCGGCACACAGGGCTCCTTGGGTTCCAGACTGGGTCCCACTGCACTCTCTGTCCCGAAGGAGGAGTCTAGGCCGCCACACGGGGCGTGCCTAGGCCTGCTTTGGCCCACCCCTGCATCCTCCCAGCAGGCATGATTCCCTGTGGAGGAAAAGGCAGAGTGGCATCCTCAGCCTGGGGGAAAGAGATCATTAAGGGCACACCTCACCCAGCTGTGGCTCTGAATTCTGATTCTGTCACTTGCCCTCAGGGTTCACCTCTCTGAGGCTGGATTTACATCTGAAATGCTCAGCAAAGGACCAGCAGGAGGAGCTCAGGCCCCAGGCTGAGGGAGGGAGAGGCCTGGATTTCAGCAAGACCTGTGGCCAGGGGGCCTGGTTCTTCTCAAGTCCACCATATCCGTAGAGGTGCGAGTACACATGTACATATACATGCACATATATGTATATGATAGCTCTGGCAAAATACTCTTTTATGACGCCCATTTCAAGCTCCGGTGGCGGGTTTCTGAGAAGTGTCTCACTTGGGGCACTAGCACAGGCTTCCCCTCGACTTGCGGGACAGGAAGGGCATGTCCAGGCATGGCCCGACCCTGGCTGCACATCCTTGAGGGGCCTTCGCCGGCACACAGCGATCCTGGGGGTCCAGACTGGGGCCCACTGCCCTCTGTGTCCTCAAGGCGGAGACAAGTCAGCCACCCGGGGCATGCCCAGGCCTGCTTTGGCCCACCCTTGCATCCTCCCAGCAGGCATCCATCCTTGTGGAGGAAAAGGCAGAGTGGCAGCCTCGGCCTGGGGGAAAGAGGTCCTTAAGGGCACACCTCTCCCTGCTGTGGGTCTGAATTCTGATTCTGTCACTTCTGTGCCCTCAGGGTTCACCGCTCTGAGGCTCAGGTTTCCATCTGCAATGCCTAGCAAAGGAGGAGCAAGAGGAGCTCAGGCCCCAGGGTAGGGAGGGAGAGGCCTGGATTTCAGCAAGCCCTGTGGCCACAGGGCCCGGTTCTTCTCAAATCCACCATATACACATCTGTGAATGTATATATGTACATATATATATGTATATATATATATATATATATATAGACATCTGTGTATATGGTAGCTCTGGCAAAACACTCTCTTTGGACGGCCATTTCAAGGTCCAGTGGCGGATTTCTGAGAAATGTCACGCTCATGGCACTTGCACAGGCTTCCCCAGGGCTGGGCTCAGGGAGGGCAGTTTCAGGCAACGGCTGACACTGGCTGCACATCCTTGAGGGGACCTCGCTGTCACACAGGGTTCCTTGAGTTCCAGACTGGGTCCCACTGCACTCTCTGTCCTCAAAGAGGAGTCAAGGTCTAAAACACAGGGCGTGCCCAGGCCTGCATTGGCCCACCCATGCATCGTCCCAGCACGCATCCATCCCTGTAGAGGAAACGGCAGAGTGGCGTCCTCGGCCTGTGGGAAAGAGGCCATTTAGGGCACACGTCACACAGCTGTGTGTCTGAATTCTAATTCTGTCACTTGGGACCCTAATGTTCACCTCGCTGAGGCTCAGTTTTCCATATGAAATGCTCAGCAAAGGACCAGTAGGACGAGCTCAGGCCCAACGGAGAGTGAGTGAGAGGCCTGGATTTATAGCAAGAACTGTGCGTACAGGGCCTTGTTCTTCTCAAATCCACCATATACACATATGTGTGTGCGTGTATATATATATATATATATATATACACACATATGTGTAAGTGTTATGTGATATATACACATGCGAGTAAGTATATATGTATATATATACACATACGTGTAAGTACATATGTGCATATATACAGATATATGCGTAAGTGCTCACGCACACATACACACATATGTGTAAGCCCAAATTCAGACACACACGTGTAAGCACACATGTGCACAAACACACACCTGTGTAAGGGCACATGCACACACCTATGCACATGTACGTGAGCACACATGCACACACATGCACACAGGTGTAAGTAACGTGCGCACACATGCACGCATGTGCAAGTGCGCTGTGCACATATGCACACATGTGCAAGTGCACGTGTGCACATATGCACACATGTGTAAGTGCATGTGTGCGCATATGCACGGGTGTGTAAGTACATATGTGCATATATATACACCGATGTGTATATGGTATCTCTAGCGACACACTCTTTTTTGAGGCCGATTACAAGCTCCAGTGACGGATTTCTGAGAAATGTCTTGCTTGCTGCACGTGCGCAGGCTTCCCCGTGGCCTGGCCTCAGGGAGCGCCTGTTCAGGTATTGGCCGACCCTGGCTGCACACCTTCTAGGGCTCCTCGTCGGCACACAGGGCTCCTTGGGGTCCAGACTGGGTCCCACTGCACTCTCCGTCCTCAAGGAAGAGTCATGTCCTACCACACAGGGCGTGCCCGGGCCTGCTTTGGCCCACCCTTCCATCCTCCCAGCAGGCATCCATCCCTGTGGAGGGAAAGGCAGAGTGGCGGCCTCGGCCTGGGGGAAAGAGGGCTTGAGGGAATACCACACACAGCTGTGTGTCTGAAATGGGATTCTGTCACTTGTGCCCCTAATGTTCACCTCTCTGAGGCTCAGTTTTACATCTGAAATGCTCAGCAAAGGACCAGCACGAGGAGCTCAGGCCCATCGGAGAGGGAGGGGAGGCCTAGATTTCCAGCAAGATCTGTGGGCCACAGGGCCTTGTTCTTCACAAATCCACCATATACACATATGCCTAAGTATATATGTAAATACATATGCACATATGTGTATGGTAGCTCTGGCAAAACACCCTTTTTTGACACCCATTTCAAGCTCCAGTGGCGGATTTCTGAGAAATGTCTCACCTGCGGCACTTGCCCAGTCTTCCCCGTGGCCTGGCTCAGGGAGCGCAGGTTCAGGCATCAGCCCGCACTGGCTGCACATCCTTGAGGGGCCTTCACCGGCACACAGGGCTCCTTGGGTTCCAGACTGGGTCCCACTGCACTCTCTGTCCCGAAGGAGGAGTCTAGGCCGCCACACGGGGCGTGCCTAGGCCTGCTTTGGCCCACCCCTGCATCCTCCAGCAGGCATGATTCCCTGTGGAGGAAAAGGCAGAGTGGCATCCTCAGCCTGGGGAAAGAGATCATTAAGGGCACACCTCACCCAGCTGTGGCTCTGAATTCTGATTCTGTCACTTATGCCCTCAGGGTTCACCTCTCTGAGGCTGGATTTACATCTGAAATGCTCAGCAAAGGACCAGCAGGAGGAGCTCAGGCCCCAGGCTGAGGGAGGGAGAGGCCTGGATTTCAGCAAGACCTGTGGCCAGGGGGCCTGGTTCTTCTCAAGTCCACCATATCCGTAGAGGTGCGAGTACACATGTACATATACATGCACATATATGTATATGATAGCTCTGGCAAAATACTCTTTTATGACGCCCATTTCAAGCTCCGGTGGCGGGTTTCTGAGAAGTGTCTCACTTGGGGCACTAGCACAGGCTTCCCCTCGACTTGCGGGACAGGAAGGGCATGTCCAGGCATGGCCCGACCCTGGCTGCACATCCTTGAGGGGCCTTCGCCGGCACACAGCGATCCTGGGGGTCCAGACTGGGGCCCACTGCCCTCTGTGTCCTCAAGGCGGAGACAAGTCAGCCACCCGGGGCATGCCCAGGCCTGCTTTGGCCCACCCTTGCATCCTCCCAGCAGGCATCCATCCTTGTGGAGGAAAAGGCAGAGTGGCAGCCTCGGCCTGGGGAAAGAGGTCCTTAAGGGCACACCTCTCCCTGCTGTGGGTCTGAATTCTGATTCTGTCACTTCTGTGCCCTCAGGGTTCACCGCTCTGAGGCTCAGGTTTCCATCTGCAATGCCTAGCAAAGGAGGAGCAAGAGGAGCTCAGGCCCCAGGGTAGGGAGGGAGAGGCCTGGATTTCAGCAAGCCCTGTGGCCACAGGGCCCGGTTCTTCTCAAATCCACCATATACACATCTGTGAATGTATATATGTACATATATATATATATAGACATCTGTGTATATGGTAGCTCTGGCAAAACACTCTCTTTGGACGGCCATTTCAAGGTCCAGTGGCGGATTTCTGAGAAATGTCACGCTCATGGCACTTGCACAGGCTTCCCCAGGGCTGGGCTCAGGGAGGGCAGTTTCAGGCAACGGCTGACACTGGCTGCACATCCTTGAGGGGACCTCGCTGTCACACAGGGTTCCTTGAGTTCCAGACTGGGTCCCACTGCACTCTCTGTCCTCAAAGAGGAGTCAAGGTCTAAAACACAGGGCGTGCCCAGGCCTGCATTGGCCCACCCATGCATCGTCCCAGCACGCATCCATCCCTGTAGAGGAAACGGCAGAGTGGCGTCCTCGGCCTGTGGGAAAGAGGCCATTTAGGGCACACGTCACACAGCTGTGTGTCTGAATTCTAATTCTGTCACTTGGGACCCTAATGTTCACCTCGCTGAGGCTCAGTTTTCCATATGAAATGCTCAGCAAAGGACCAGTAGGACGAGCTCAGGCCCAACGGAGAGTGAGTGAGAGGCCTGGATTTATAGCAAGAACTGTGCGTACAGGGCCTTGTTCTTCTCAAATCCACCATATACACATATGTGTGTGCGTGTATATATTTATATATATACACGCACACACATATGTGTAAGTGTTATGTGTATATACACATGCGAGTAAGTATATATGTATATATACACATACGTGTAAGTACATATGTGCATATATACAGATATATGCGTAAGTGCTCACGCGCACACATACACACATATGTGTAAGCCCAAATTCAGACACACACGTGTAAGCGCATGTGCACAAACACACGCCTGTGTAAGGGCACATGCACACACCTATGCACATGTACGTGAGCACACATGCACACAGGTGTAAGTAACGTGCGCACACATGCACACATGTGCAAGTGCGCGTGTCCGCATATGCACACATGTGCAAGTGCACGTGTGCACATATGCACACATGTGTAAGTGCATGTGTGCGCATATGCACGGGTGTGTAAGTACATATGTGCATATATATACACCGATGTGTATATGGTATCTCTAGCGACACACTCTTTTTTGAGGCCGATTACAAGCTCCAGTGACGGATTTCTGAGAAATGTCTTGCTTGCTGCACGTGCGCAGGCTTCCCCGTGGCCTGGCCTCAGGGAGCGCCTGTTCAGGTATTGGCCGACCCTGGCTGCACACCTTCTAGGGCTCCTCGTCGGCACACAGGGCTCCTTGGGGTCCAGACTGGGTCCCACTGCACTCTCCGTCCTCAAGGAAGAGTCATGTCCTACCACACAGGGCGTGCCCGGGCCTGCTTTGGCCCACCCTTCCATCCTCCCAGCAGGCATCCATCCCTGTGGAGGGAAAGGCAGAGTGGCGGCCTCGGCCTGGGGGAAAGAGGGCTTGAGGGAATACCACACACAGCTGTGTGTCTGAAATGGGATTCTGTCACTTGTGCCCCTAA
>PUFA01002565.1:0-25496 GCA_003508835.1 Eonycteris spelaea | reverse complement strand
GTTTACTTATGCTTATAGTTTTGATCTGGGGAACATGTCACGAAGACAAAAAGAAAATTCCCATTCTGTTTAGTTTTATTTGCCCTGAAGTCAGCTGTAACAGATCACATCTGCGATGAGTATTTTTTCCCCATGATTCCAGGTCACTTGCCGGTCTGTGAGATTAAAAGAAAGTTATCTTATTTCAATAATATCACCTCCTGTTCCTCATACTGTCTGACTAAAAGAAAAATTCATGAGCCACCATATCTGGTTGATCCCCTCCACAATTTTATTTAGAGAACCTATGCTTTCTTGAAGTGACCAGTTATGGTTAATAATAAAATTTCTGGCTAAAAATCACTGAACCCCTAACATGTCCTATGAACTTTATGTACATAATCGTACTTTACATTCATCTTGTGGAAAGGCGAACCTTGTGATAGGTTCTTTCTCCCTGCCACCACCTCCTCCATGTTACAGAAGGGAGACAGAGGCCCAGAAAGGTCCTCCAAATCACAGAGCTAGTTAATGTAGGACCTGGGATGTAATGTCTCTTTATTTTGTAGAGTGAACTTTAATCACTACATATTACCTGCTTTATCTTCCCGCACCTTCTGCTTCTCCTTCCTTTCTTTGATATTCCATATTGAAAAGAAAGAATTGTTTAACTATTAAGTTAAAAGAAGTATTACAGATACCATGAGATCTAGAACATAAACATTTTTATCTACCTTATTTTTTAAAAAATTTTTTATTTACTGTAAGGTACATGAAATAATATGTTGCATTTCAAGTGTAACATTTAGTGTTTTGATAAATGCATGCAGCTGTGTAACCACTACATGGATCAATATATAGAATATTTTTATCCTGTAAGTTTCCTGTGTCCCACTAGAGGCAATGTCATCCTTCCACTTCTAATCCCTGGCAGCCACCAACCTGTTTTGTGTTGCCATAGATTATTGTGGCATTTCTTGGGAATTACATCTATATAAAGTAATTCAATACGTACTCTTTTGTGTCTAATTTCTTACTTTCAGGATAAGGTTAAAAATTCATCCATATCGACAAATGAATAAAAAGGGTTTTTTTTTTTTTTTGAGTAGTATTTAATTTTATGAACACACCAGTTTCTTCATCCATTTACAGACTCTTTGTTCTGGTATTTCTCATCTGTCTTTGCCCATTCAATGAATTTTTCAGTTATTATACTCCAGTTCTAAGATTTCCATTTGTTTGTGTGTGTGTGTGTGTGTGTTTCAGTTTTCTGCTGAGATTTTATTTCTTTTCATTTATTAAGAAATTATTTTTCTTGAATTTTTGAATGTATTTTATTTAGTGTTTTTTTGCACATGTTTATTACAGGGACTTTAGAATATTTGTTTATTAAATTCAAGAAGTCAGTTTCTGTTTGCTTTTTCCTTGACTGACTGTGAATCACATTTTCCTAGTAATTTTGGGTTGTGTGGTGACGATCCATGACTATAGTTCCATTTGTGTATTTTAACTTCCCTGATAAAGAACATTATTTTTCTCTTTTTTCATCCTAAATTCTTATATATAAATTAATCAATCAAAACTCTGAGCACATGCCACATACCATTGTTGGGCTGAGTTTAATATAGGATTACAGCTAAGGAAAGATCTTGGCCAGTGCATATTCGAGCAAACTGTTAAGAGAAGGTGTCATGTGGATAATTCAGAGTACCCCAGACAAAGGTGATAATCAATCAGGAGAAACACAGTGGGAAGAGAAATGAAAGTCAGTAAAAAATGGAAGTGATTCTCAATGACGTTTTTCAAAAAGAAATGTTTAAAACTGTTATTGAGCAGAAAGGGTTCGTCCTCTTGACTCCAGAAGAGCCAAAGACTCTACAGCAAGACGTGCAGTGGAAAAATACTGGTTATTGTGTTATGAATGGAACCACCCAGGAGAACTGGAAGCTAATACTCAAAACCCAAACAGCCAATGGTGTGTAGGTTACAGATTCTTTAGGGAAAAATCACAAGACCTTGTGGTAAAGTTGGCTGGCATGGTGCTGGAAGCTGATTGTATGGAGGTGAATATAAAAAATGACCTCAGAACAAGGGAAAAGTGAGACCCAAGGCTGAGAAGAAGAGGAAACAAGTGATAAAAAGTGATGGGAGGGATCCTGAAAAAGACATGCTAATCTTTAGAAACTGCCATTGGCACCACCCACTCACTGCACTTTCTAAGACTGGAGTACAAATATCTGTTCCCTCATCTCATAGAATCAAAGCAATTTCCAAAGTATTATAATTAAGCAATTTACATTTATGTACATATCCTATGTACCAGGACAAATTTCTCAGCCTTTGTGAAGATCCAAGAATATCTTGAATGCCACTCACATCAAAAATTGGTATCTACTGCCATGCTACCCTGAACAAGTCCAATCCCGTCTGATCTCAGAAGCTAAGCAGGATTGGGACTGGTTAGTACTTGGATGGGAGACAACTTGGGAAGACCAGGTGCTTGTAGGCATAAAAAAAAAAAAAAACTAAAGGATTCTAAGATGACAAAATCCTTGCATTCTGTGAGGTCAAATAAGGGTTGCCTCATCTAATAAACAAACAAACAAATAAATAAAAGAATTGGAACTGATTTCTGTTATTATTTCTTCTTTGTGTACTAATTTCTTCTATATCCTTTCTGCTTTAGAGAATGTATGGCTAATAAGGAGTTAAGGATGCTTCACAATCTCTCTACAATCAACAACATGTATTTGTGCTGTCATTTTAATATTCAGGGAGCTAGTGCTGTATCTTTATGGGATTCAGAACCATTGCTTTTTTCAACTCTTAACTCAGGATTCCTACTCTAACATTTTGATATTTTACTTAAAATGTGTATCACCTTTGAGGATAGGTACTAAGATCCATTCCACTGACTTTTTATTTGATTCATTACTTTGGAGGTTTCTTCTTACTATTGATTGCTTCCAGTAAGGCAAGAGTGAACAACATATGCTCAGATTTTGGAATTCAACAATATCATGTTGAAAAAATAAATTTAAAAGTTGATGCCAACGCTTACTAAGTGTTATTTTCTTGTGAGATCATTTACCAATAGGAAATCTCTAATGATAGGACTAGTGATAGAAATAATGACAGTTCTGTTAAAAACTACTCATTAATTTTGCAATTTATGAAGATAAATTTAGCAACATATTTTAAAGCAGAAGGCTGTGATATTGGCAAGTTTTTACAATCTTTGATGCTTAGATTTCTAATACGTAACATAGTTCTCGGAATAATTTTTACCTCGATAAATGGTAATGCATATTAAAAGATAGTATATTTTGGACTTTTCTAAAAATACACTGACCTTTGAAACCAAAAAGAATTAAATACTTGAAGGATTTGACAATGTAAAATTAAAGACAGCCACATTTAAAGATGAACAAAACAGGAAGCAGTGTGTTAGAATAAAGTATTCACACAAATATAAAAGCAAAGTACTATCCAAGATAGAGAAATGATTCCTACAGATAAAAAGAAAAACAACCTAATAGAAAAATGGTCAAAAGCTAGGAATAAGCAGTGATGAAGAGCAAACTACAGAGTGCAAATAGATGGAGAAAAAGTTGTCCCAAAGCGCTAGGAATCAGGAAAGTGCAATTAGATAAAATATATTTGAGTTGTTAAAATTAAAAATGCTGATAATTCCCAATTTATAAAAGGATGTAAAATGAGCCTTCACACTCACTGATGGTCAGAGTATAATTGTTTACACCATATAGAGGGCAAATTGTCACTTTCTCCAAAAATTTTAAATGTGCCTTTCTTCTGACTTAACAATTCCCTTCAACAATCTCATTAAAATAGACAATTCCATGAACATACAAAAGTTAATCTAAAAAATGTATAAGACAACATTCTTTATGACAGCAAAGAAATAGAAACAAATATCCATCAATGGGAAAGTAATTAATTAAATGATGGGATGTTGCAAAATACTACATAGGCATAAAAAAGAATGAAGTGGGCTTCTCTACTTGTTTTCTACTTGTTTTCTAGAAAGATCTCCAGGACACTATTAAATAAAAAATAAAAGAAAGTCTATAAAAAAATTCAAATAAATCCATTTATATGGCAAATTGTGTGTGTGTAAATGTGTATGTAGTTACACAAAATTATATATTGGAAAGAAAACAGGCTGGCATGATATCTTAAACAATCTTAATCTCTGAGGAGACCAATGGAAGCTAGGGTGAAATGAAGGAGGTAAAGCCATGGGTTTTCACTTTAGCTCTGCCTGAGACTTTAATGATGAGCTAAATCTGTGTGTTGCTTAGAGAATATTAAAAAAAATGATGAAAATGCTTTATAAATGCAGGACTTCTAGACAAATAAAGATAAATGACTATTCACTTATTTTTTTCTACCTCTTGCCCCCCCTCAAAAGTCATCACAAAAATGCATGCTCTAGACTAACAAAAATCATTTCAGATTTCTCTCAGAAGAAAAGTAATTTGTTTCTGATAAGTGGAATAACTGTAACAGTATGCATTTTGAGTTTGAATTTGCCCCTTGATTCAAGTGAAAGATACCTTTGGGACAAGTAGAACTATTTTTATTTTCCTCTCTATTTTTATTGAGGCTAAAATACTAAAACCAACATTTTATTGACATGAAGGGGAGCCATGACAAATGCTTAGTTGCTATGTTGAAATTATGATTCTTAGTTTCGTCATAATTCTTCTCAGCCACATCAACAAATGAAGTGATTATTCCTTATCCTCAGTCCTTTTAACCTGTTTTTCTTCTTTTATTTATTCGCCTTTTTTTTTCTCATTTTTCTCCTTTCTTATGGCTCTCAGACTCTCTCGATGGATTTGCTCTCTATGGCTGTTGCCTCTACCACCCTCCTTTGCCAGGGAGATATTGCACAGGTGCAGTCCCATCTGTCACACTGTGTGTCACTCACAGAGCAGTAATACACAGCAGAGTCTCGCAGGGTAACCTGGGGCAGGAACAAGGTACTGGACTTCCTGTCTGTTGCGATGATCAGAGAGGCCATGGTGTTTTTCACAGTGTTTCGTAAACCACGAATTATATGCTGTGGACTCTGATTGGGATTTTGCCGATACCAATGTATATAGTCACTTCCACCGATGGTAGAGTGGCTACAAGGCAGTTTTACATCTTTTCCTTCAGCATATTCCATGGAGTTGGGCTGGGTGATCTCAGCATCAATCGCAGTCCCTAAGGGGTCAAGAAATTCAAATTAGCCCCTGAGCACAAATCATGTACTTTTATAGCAAGGATACAACACTCCCATAATTCTTTGGCTCTACCCCATAAGCCAGTGTTTTAATTTATTTCCTTCTAAATGCAAAAATATCATTGATGTCTGTTACAGAGACCAAAGATACATTTAATAAACTGGAGACTCCATAGGCTCTATTCCATGGGTCATTGGCACAAAAAACCCAGAGGTTTCTGGGTGTTGCAAAGAGTTTTTGTTGTTATTGTTGTTGTTGTTGTTGTTGTTGTTGTTGTTGTTGTTTTGAGATCATGGTTATACTTTAACCTGTCATGTAGAAGTTTGTGTTCCCTAAACAAATGCATAGATCAGATTTCAATTTCATTCCTAGCATGCTGGATAAAGCACAGGGCAAGAAGCAGAGAGCGAATAACTCTTCAAGGTCCCTTGGCCCCAAAGCCATCTTCTAATATGCACAGAACACTTACCCAAGGTCAGGAACACAGCTACTCCAGTCACCAGCCTCATACTTCCAGGACAAACTAGGATCATGGGCACAGAGCTCAGTGTTTGTGTCTGATCTAGTCTTAGAGAGGTTCCAGAGAACAGAAGCAACAGCTACTAGTAAAGACTAAAAAAAAAAAAAAAAGTACAAGTGCTGTTAACACTGTGTTGTTGTCAGCCAATGACAAAGCAGTTCCTTCTTTAAGTCTTCATCGCCTGTTTTTTTCATGTCCCCGTAGAAGGAGGTGAGACTATCAACCAAACACCCCAACTCACAGGGCACTTACTGAATCATTTGTGAGGTTTAAAGTTTGGCTCTAGATGAGGAAAATCAGTCACAAGGCTGTATCTCTCCCAAACCTTTCTTCTATCATTTCTTTCTCAATGCACCAAAGAAATCGACTGATGTTCCATGGAGCTTGTGCAAAGTGTCATTTAATCCCAGAACACTGTACGGAGGTCTGTGCTGTAAGGTGATGAAAACTCCCATCCACATTCCAGAAAATGCAAGTGAGATTCAAAAGTAGATAGTGATGTGCTCATTGGGACAGGACAAAAAGACTAAAAGCTAAACCTTTTAGAGCTCAGGTTTCCTATAGCGTTCCCTGGAACCTACCGTCATCTAGGTAGACACTTCTCAATGCATTTATTCTCGATACAGTTAGTAATGACTTGAATGGTGCTCACTCTCATTCTCCTTGAACGAATGCCCTTAATAAACATCTCTTCTGGGTCCATGCTATAGGCACCGTGCACCAAGGTTGCTGAGGCAGAAAGAAAAGAGAGAAGGGAAAGCAAAAGAAGCAGAGGAGGTGGAGGTGGTAGAAAAGTTTAGAGGAGGGAGGAAAAAAGAGCCTAAGGAATAGAGAAGATAGGAGATAATCTCAGAAAAGAAACGGAAAGTAGTAGAGTATATGGAAAGGACTTAGGCTACTTGTCTAAGGGCTCCGGAATCCTTAACCCCACACACTCAGCAAAAGTTTATAAAGCACAAGTAATCTAAAGAGGATGACAGTATGTTATTTTTTTCTGTTTTCTGTAGAATGTCAATTGAAAACATAAGCTTACCTTCCCTTCTCCTAGAAAGGAGAAAATTTACAGATGAAGCAGCTCCCTCTTATGACTGGATAATTGAACTGCATAACAGAAAACAAGACTTTCCTTGAGTTTGAAGTTGGAAATTATAGTTGTAATACCTCTGCATCATCTTTGTTTTCTGGTCCTCTAACACTCCCAGGAAGGGTTTAATTATTTTATTTCCATATTTCAGTGTCATCATCATTATGATTCTCAGTTGTTAGCTTCTCTTTAATTTCCTCTTTCTAATCTTCCCACATGTAAAGGTCGGTTGAAAAGCCCATATTATTTAATGTTTATGAGAGGCGTTGGTACAGACTAGACACTCAAGAGTTATCTGTTTCTTAAATTAGTAGAAGAGTCACTATTCGTGAATTTAATGTGAGAAGTTATGCTGAGCAACTCTTTAAATTATTCGAAATACAATCTTCTAATATTATGGAAAATTTTGAACAAAAGACTAACAGAATAAATATCGGGTTAGATTTGTGAACAAAATTCTACAGACAACAAACTTCCCAAATCTAAAGTGGAGAAAGTCTGACTATGAAGATATGGGAGGAAATGTCATACTAATCATACTTTATTCATTTAACAAATATTTGGGGAACCTATTCTGTCCCAGATAGTTAGTTCTCTCTCACGCTGTCTCTCTCTCACACTGTCTGTATTTCTGTCTGTCTCTCTCATGTTCTCTTTCTCTCTCAAACACACACACACACACACACACACACACACACACACACACACATTTCTATAGCACTCTACTGCTGCAAATATAAGAAGAAATAAAAAACGATATTATTTAAAGACAAAAGAAAAGTAATTAACAGTAACTTTTTAGTTTGTTGGTTTATTTGCCATTATTTTTTAAAAGACAGTCGAGGCCTCTAACAAGTGGGATTTTAATGAATATTGAAACCAAAAGTATTCTGTATGGCTCCGGAGAATCTAAAAATATGTTTGTCCAGTCTGTTTGCTCTTTTCGGTCTTGAATTTCAGAAGGTCATGTTATCTCTAGGGCCATGAGGTTATCTTTTTTTTTGCTTGATGAAAACCAAAATAATGTACATAAACTACTTTTATAAAAGCAAGAGAATTTGATAAAAGGCTGACACCGTTGCATGATGAATACTCCCAACAACCAGAAATAGAAATTTCTGCATCTGATAAAAGGTATCTATTGAATTGTCCAAAGTCAATAGTGTTCCCCTCAGTTCAGGAATGAAGGACAAATCGATATACTGTCACTGCGTGTATTCATTGTCACCCTGGATGGAGACCCTGGTACCAAGTCAAAAAAGGGAAATAAAATGTATAAAGTTTGGAGAAGGAGAAATAAAAGCATTTCATTCACAGATGATACAGTTGTGTATTTAGAAAATACAAAAGAATCTATAAACAAACTACAAGGACTAGAACTCATAGGTGAATTAAACCATGTTACTAAACACAAAATCAACTTTCTTGCTAGATTCTAGCTAAAAGCTCTGGGAACTAGAATTAAAATGTCATATATCAAATACCTGGGAATTAATTTAATGCAAATCCTCTAGAATAAAAATTATGACACGTTAATAAAAGGAATTAGAGAGGACCTACCTAAATGAAGGGGATATGCATGAATCTGTGTATTCCAGTCTTTAAGATATCAATGTCCCACATTGATCTACAAATTCAACATAATCTCAATCAAATTATTAGCAACCTTTTGTGCTAGAAATTGAGAAGCTAATTCTATAATTTCTGTGGCAGCACAAAGATCTCAAACAAGCCTTGAAAAGAAGGAGAAACTTTGACTTGCATTTCCAGATTTCAAATCATATACACAGCCCAATAATTAAGTCAGAATGGTCGATAGGTATGAGTATAAAATAAATATGTCACTAAATAGAACCAAATCCAAAAATAGACCGATACGTATATAATGTCAATTGATTTTCTTCAAAAGTCAATCATATTTCCCAATGAGGGAATATAATTCAGTGGAGGAAAAGATGTTCTTTTTAAGATAAATGCTGGAGCAATTGGCTATTCATATTTTTAAAAAGTCAATCGATCCCTCCTTCACACCATACAAAAAAAATAATTCTAGATGAATAACAGATCTAAATGTGATAGATAAAACTATGAGGCTTCTAAAAGAAAACAGGAGATTTTCTTTATGACCTTGGGAATGGGCAGAGATTTATTTAAAAGTACATACAAAAGTACTCACCATAAAAAAAAATAAGAAATTGCACTCCTTGAAAATTAAATACTTACGTTCCCCCAAAACACCATTGAGCGAGTAAAAAAGCCAGTTATAAACTAGACTAAAATATTTGTGCTACACACGTCTGGCAAAGAATCTGAATATAGAATGTATAAACTTCTCTATAAATTTTAAAATAATAAAAATAAAATAAATAGCCTATGACCCAAAGAAATGTGGGAAAATAATGTAGTTACACTTTATGAAAGAAATTATTCAAATGGACAATAAGTTTAGGAAAATGTGCTCAACATCATTACTCAACAAAACATAAATGAAATCCACAATGTGATACTACTACACACACACTAAAATAGCGACATTTTTAAAGGAATGAAAACTTTCTGCTTCTGAAAAGATGGAGCTGTCACAAATTTTATTTCGATGATTCTGATAGGCGTGTAGTAATATCTCATTGTGGTTTTACTTTGCATTTCTCTACTGGCTAATGCTGTTGACTATATTTTCATGTGCCTATTTGCCACCCATATAATGCTTTCTTAGCAAACTATTTCTAATTGCATTGTTTGCTTTATTTACTGTTTAGCTTTGAGAGTTCTTTATATTCCAAATACTAGTCCTTTGTGGGACCTATTGTTTGCAAATAGTCTTTCTCGGTCTGTAGCTTGTCTTTTCATCTTCTTAAGAGGGTCTTTCCAAAGCAAAAGATCTTAATTTTGAAGTCAATTTATCATTTTAAAAAACTTCTATAGACTGCTTTTGATATCCAGTCTAACTCTTGGCCTTGACTTATATATCAAAACTTTTGTCCTATGCTTTTTTTTTTCTAAAAGTTATCCAGTTTCACATTTTACATTTAAGTTTGTGATCCATTTTAAGTTAATTTTTGTATAAAATCTGAGACAACTCAAGGTGTTTGTTTTTTTTTTTAATGTATGCCCACTTGCTACAACACCATATGTTGAAAAGTTTATCTTTTTTCCATTGGTTTTCTTTGGCACGTCTAAAAAAAAAATCAGTTAGGTATATTTGTATGGGTCTATTTAGAGCCCTCTAGTCTTTTTCGGTGATCTATGTGTCTATGCCTGTACCAATACCACATAATCTTGATTACTATAGTTCAAAGGAAATCTGAGTCTCCATATTAATGTATAACATGGAAACAGAATGATAATTGTAGGTTGTACTAGAAAATGAAAATCTCATTAATTAAGATAAACTTTTTTGAGGTACACACCATTGGGATACTTTTTCCTTCTCAAGAATGTTGGCTTTGGGTCCCAAAATGAAGACAAAACTATCGATCCCGTGGTAGTGAAGGCTCCTTTCCCATCCCCTAAGGGCAAGGAGTCTGGAAGAGGCACCTGTGGGTGCTTCAAAAGTCCTGTCATCTTCATTCAGAACAGGAGCTGCTGTAGTTCCCCACAGAGCGGGGTGTAAGCCGAGACAGAAAAGTCTCGCACAAAAGTTTGCTTTTTCACAACTCACACCATGAGGCCATAAGTTTGCTTTTCCCCAATTCACACCATAAGACCCCTCACTGGGTCTTACGGTCTAAAGTAAAATTTGTTAAATGAAGAGAAGAGGACCTGGCCATGCCTTGATTTAAGAAGTAAAGGAATTTCTGCACTCCTTCTAGGAAATGCTTCCACCTTTTCCACCGAACACAAATATAAGGTAGCTCTAAGTAGCAAATATTCTGGTCAAAACAATGAGAAGAGAGGACGAGATGCAAGAATATTTATAAGAGAATGTTACAAATGTTATCCTATGAGACTTAAGAGAAATAAATAATGCTGCCTGAACTGAGCATGAATGATGAGTAGATTTGTGTATGTTTTACAATGGGAAGAATATATTTTGGGCAGAGAGGACAGCATCTGCAAAGGCACAGACTTAGAAAAGAGCTTAATATGTGCATAAATGGTTAGAATATTTAAATGGCTGCTATACGTCAGTAGTATGTGGTAGAAAGGCTGGACAATAAAGATCTAAGATAGCTGATAGGAAAACTGTAAATGGCCTTGTATATTTTAACATAGAACTTGACTTTTAAACTTCTAATGCTTCCTCACTATCCAAATAAGGAGGAAGTGATCTGGTCAGGTATATGTTTTATAACTCTAGTGTCTGTGAAGAAGTTAGATTCAAAGAGTTAAGACTAGAAACAAGAAGGCACTTAGGAGATAAATAGGTTCTTGGACCCATTTCCAATAAGTGTATGTGTTGGCGGGGGTGAGGGGGTTGGGGGAGGTGAGGGGTGTTCCCCACAACAAGCACTTCTTAGAACACCAGCTGGGTGTCCTACAATTCAACTCAATTCTGGCACTGCCTATCCGGAGATAGCACCAGATTCCACAAGTTCAAGGTTCAGTCTTATAGGACTGCCCCCGCAACCACTACTCTTCCACCCCACCACACCCACCCCCACTTCAGATACCAGGCCAAGCCCACCCTGTACTTCTGACCAACTGACTATGAATCACAAGTTCCCAAGACCCTATCCTCATGTTTGATTAATTTGCTAGAGTGGTTCACAGAACTCAGGGAAACATTTTACTTACTAGATTATCCATTATCATAAAAGGATATCACTCAGGAAAAGCCAGGCGGAAGAGATATATAAGACAAGGTATGTGGATAGGGTGTGAAGTTCCCATGCCTTCTCCAGGTGCCAACCCCTGCACCTCCACATGAACCTCTCTGAACTTGTAACTGAACCAGAGTTTATGTCTGAGGTTCTGAAAGGCTGAAATTCAAAATGTCGGAATTTGGAATAAGAAAGGTTTATTGATCAAGAAGGTGCCGAGAAGATGGGGGACCTAATGGTGCCTCAAATCCATCTTGCTTGCTGGACCAGGCCAAGGGTTTTTAAGAAGCTAGGGGGAACACATATGTGGAAGTTCTGGTGGGGCAAGTTTTAATTGGAGGATCGTAGAACTTGCCATTTATGGCAAAGGGGCATCAACACAAGATCTTCTTGGGCAACGGACCCTTGGCTTCTGAAAGGGTTTCAGTGTTCAAATTTCAGTTATGTCCTGGTCTTTTGGTTGATGGCAGGGATGGGACCATTTCTATCTAGTTCTGCGGTTACAAACTCTGTCTCGTTGGGGTTTTATAGAGGTTGCATTATACAGGCATAGTTGATTAAATCATTGGCCATTAGCAATTGAACTTGTTCTCCAGTTCATCTCCAATCCCTGGAGGTGAGGGTGAGGAATTGAAAGTTCTAACTCTCCAATCATATGGTTGGGTCCTCTGGCAATCAGCCTCTATCCTTAGGTTACCTAAAGGCTTTTCAAAAGTCACCTCATTGACCTATAAAAGATACTTTTATTGTTGTTATCACAAGAAATTCTAAAGGTTTTAGGAGCTGTGAGCTAAGAGCATTTCCCCCTGAGTATGGAACACACTGTAATTCATTGAATTTGCCTTTCCCGCCCCACACATGGCTTTTTGTCGATGCCATTACCAGAGCGACACCAGCCACGGGTTTGGGTGTGGGTTGCAGATGCCCAGAGAGCACTGTGTCAGAGGCACAGACGTATGTGGCTGAGTCTTCAGGCTGGGATCCTTTGATGTACAAGTAGCTGTAACCCTTTGTAATATCAACAGCTGCTCTAACTCGTCCTTCTTCTTCTACATCCCTATTTAAAGTAATTATAAACAGGATCTTGGGGCTTTTGCCAGGTTCCCATTTGTACCAGTGCAAAGCATAAAAAGAGCTGGAAGGGAAATGGCAGGTGAAGTTGGTGCTCTTTCCTTCCTGAACATGCAGTGACGAGGGCTCTGCTCCACGTTCAGTGCGCTGCTCACTCCTGTTCAGAAAGACAGGGTCAAACATAGAAACTGGTCTCTCTACTGAGTTTTCATTTTCTTCACACATTCCCAAATAAAACCTAGAGGTGCCTGACTTCTCCATCATCCTCCTTCCCCATCACCACCCCAGACTGTTCGGAATGTCTTTAGCGACCCAAGGACTTACCATCAAGATAAAGCCAGGACTAACAACAAGGCTGGCAAAAGATTCTTCTCCATTTATCCTGCCCAAGTACCCTCAGCAGAGTAACGTTCTGCAGCCTAAATCTGTGGAATATTTTTCTTCAGAAAACAAGGTTCTGCATCTGGTTGCCCAGCCAATCAGAGACAAGCTGCTGCAAATGTCCTAGAAACACACCAACCAATTCCGTCCTAGATTGTTTCCTGTGGTTTAAAAGGAGAGATTAAATGCTGCTTTCCTGAGGAAACTTTATAAACATTGAGGAAATCCCTCATGAGTTCACAACTCAAAGAGAGTCGAACATTTTTCAGAAGTGGACTGCCTAACAGCGGACTGCTATTAAGTTTAGATAGAGTTGCAGGAGGGATGGCAGTCTATGGTAGACAAAGCACTTTGGTTCTGAATCTTTTAGGTAAATTGGCAAAAAAAAAATCATTTTTAACTTTCAAATACTCCCAAATTATAAATGTGCACATATATTATGTGCTAAACAATCTTTTGTTTTATGTACATTGTTCTTATACAAAACTGTGCAATTTACAACAAGAAAACTAAAGCTCAAAAAGATTAAATAATTAGCTCAAGGTCAATTATGTGGTAGCTGATGTAGTAAGAATTAGAACATATATCCATCTGTCTCTTGAGTCGATGATGTTTGGAATCTGCCCTGCCACTCACATTTGAGAAGCTTAGTAAATGTTTTAAAGTCAGAGAAGATATATTCTTAAAGTGATGGGAATCTACTTTGTGGTTATTCTACCTAATAACCAAAAAAATGGAAGCAACCCAAATGTCCGCCAGCTGATGAATGGATAAACAAAATGGGGTGTATTCATCAATGGACTACTATAAATGAGCTATAAAAAGGAGTAAAATACTAATATGCTACAATACAGATGAATCTCAAAAACATTATGTTAAGGAAAAGAAGTCAGAAATAAGAGATCATATATTGAATGATTCCATTATGTGATATTCAGAAAAAGAATCTATAAAGATATAAAGTAGAACAGTGGTTACCTGGAGCCAGGGATGTAAACAAGGATTCATTGTAATTGGGCATGCAAGATCTTTTTGGGGGATAAAAATATTAAACGAGATTATGGTAAGGGTTTCATACCTCAGTTAATTTACTAAAAATCTTTGAACTGTAAATTCAAAATGGATGAATTTTATGAAATGTAAATTATACCTCTATAAAGTTATTTAAAAGTAAATAAGAATTATGTCTATCATGCCAGTGCCACAGTCCAGGTTTAATGTTAGTTTGATTCGACATACACACGATTCACTTGAATAGTGATTTGAGGTTTAGAATTGGCCTATTATTTCTAAAAATTATAAAAGTGACACCCCTATTACCCATGAACTCAGAATGTAGTTGGATAAATAAGATATGTTCAGAGAAATTTTAGTAGTACAGGATAGCAGTAATTAAGATTGTTCGGGATATAAATCTAACTTCTGGGAAATTGATGGTACTAATTGACTTCGATATCTTCTTTACAGTGACCAACTGAAAGAAACAAAGGAAACGGCATGGGAGTGGGTGCCGATACTAGGGAACAGTGCTTTCCACATATGAAAACTTAAATCACATTCTGAAAAATGGAACAGGATTGGAAGGTGTCTCAATGGCTAACTTCTAGGTTTCCTTCCCAAGAAAAGAGATGGAGTTTCGGTTCGTAAAGGAAATCCTGAAGTCCCTCATTAATGTCTCCTAATTTAGAAATGTGAAGGAGTAGGCTTAGGTGTGGCTGCTCGACAAACAGAAGCTACCCTAAGTCAAGCTCTTGGTTTCTCCAGATCACAGCATTCAGATGACTCAGTGATAGAAGAGCAGTAATATCATGATTGCGCCATTCAGAAAGCCCATTGCTGTGAAGCTTGCTTCTAATGAAAATACTGACCCACTGATGAATTTACCCTCACTTTGGAGAAGCTGTGTCCAGAACAAGAAGGGCATACCTCCACAGAGGGAGAATTCCTATAACTAGTAGGGCAGAATCCTGCCCTACTGGGCCGCAAATAGAGACCAAGCCAATTGACCACTGGGTATATTGCATAAATTAAATCTTACCATAAGTGACTTGTGGGGGCAACAGTTCTAAATAAATAACACAAAGACTGATCCAGCTTAATCTTTTATATTAGTGTTTGGATTGCAAGGACTCTAGAAATAATTTTATCTTTTTTACATTCATTCAACAAATACATATTGATTGTGCCTGCTGTGTGCTAGGTATTGTTCAGGCAGAGAAGATGCAGTAGTGAAGAGGATAGTAAAGGTCTACTGTGCAGTGAGTGGAAAGAGAAAAACATTTTTAATGGATTTTTGAAGAATAAGATATTTTTAAACTGTGATAGACACTGTAAAAACAATACAATACTGTCTTGAAGTAGAGGGTTATTCTTGAGGTGAGGAAAGACGTCTGCTCTAAATAGGCTATGGAGGGGAGGCTCCACTCTGACACTTACTCTGTGACACCAGGTAAGGTATCTAACTCTCTTATATTCAATTTCCTTTTCTGTAAGTAGCCAGTGTCTTTCTGTTCGGCACTGGGCTCAGCACTGGTATTTATCATCTCATTTACTTCTCAAAATAATCCTGGGTAGTGGATACTATCAATACCCACTTTGTAAGGATGAGGAAACTGAAGCATAAAAATTATTAATGAATTTACCTAAAGTGACTCAATTAATTCGCAGTAGTTCAAGAAATCCAACCCAAGTCTATAGTCTCAAGACCTTTGAAACACTGCCTCCATAGAGGAGGATGAAACTAAACATGAAGAATTCCAATTACAAGTAAATGAGAACTCACATGCAAATCACCCAGTATATTAACTTCCCTGTCTTAGGCAATCAACCAGATGCATGCAATGTATAAAATACTGAGGGGTTGGGATATACCATCTGAAGAAGTTGCAGTGGAGTCTTCCCACAAAGTAAAGCTCAATATTTTTCTGAGGTGTATTTTGTAATTTCCATAACATGGATACTTAGGTAGCACGGATACATGGTCCATCCTGTTTCTCACTGTTATATTGGGATATTTGGCGGCATACTCTAACATGGATGTTATATCAATGAGCAGAGTTCCCTACAATGTTTTATTTTTTTTCCATCATTGACTGCTCCCACTTCGCAGGATATTACTATGCTATAATAAAGGACAAGCAGTAAACACAGTTTCACTTAACAGCAAAAAAAAAAAGAAAGAAAGAAACTCCCACCTCGTGCAAAAGGCCAAACTTTATTTCCAAGATATCCTATTACTCTGTAGCCCAAATCATCCCATGCATTATATTTGTCATTTTGAAGTCAATTACTTTCACATTTTGGGAGAACAAAAGATAAAAAACCAACCAGTTCTCCTGAATTCTCTCTTGCATGATTACTGCAATGGAAAGCTTACTGACTTTGGTTCAGTAATGGTTGTTCTGATGCGACTAGGCTTTGCTACAATTAACCCAGGGCGGCAGGGAAGCCAGTCTAAGCATCAGAAAATATTTTAGCAGGACACCAGGTGGCAGTGCTTCAGGAAAGAACTGCTTTCTTGATGCTTGTAGCATGCTAGATAGAGTCTGATTCTCAAACAAGGAAAATAGAAATTTAGATAAAGGCTTCACAAAGCCATGACATTTGAGTAAACACATGAAGGACCTTCAAAGGTACACCATGCAGATATCTGGAGGGATTGGACTATAGGCAGAGAGGGCAAAGGCAAGGGGTAGAGGTGTTGATATGGCAGCATGCTTGGTTGGAGCAGAACTTTACGGAAAAATATCTATTGTTTCTGATAAGTGGTCAGGTATCACTCTTAATGATGTTTTCCAAAAACACATGTGTCATTTTTTTCTGGGTATTGGCAAGATTTTTTTTTTTCCAAATGAAACACTGTGAATGTGGATTAGCTTTTGATGTTTGCAATGCTTCTACCAAAACCACAGTGATGGACTTGCAGAATTCCGTATTCAACTTCATAGCATTCTACTTAGCCTTGTCCTTGAATCAGGAGCATTTTTATATAAAGTCATGGATAGCAGTGAGTGGAGTGCTTGCTATGATCAAAGAGATTAAAGAATGGGTAATGGAAGAGGTAGTTATAAATGCTAGCTACAATCAAGTAGACCATTTGCAGAAACAAGGGCTATAATAGTTACAAATTTTATTTCATTTTGATATGAATATATTTATATAGTTATTAACCATTTTTTACTTCTCTCTACTGTTTGTCTGCATGTAGTAGCATGAGGCATGCCAATAAAAGTTAATCTTATACAGAATCTCATTATAGCTCAGTAGTTAAGCTACAGGTCATCAGTGAGAGAGAAGAGGAAATAACATTGCCCAAAGATGGATGAATGAACTTTGTGTCCTCTTTGCAGGAGACGGTTAGCTTGGTTTTGGTAGGGTACTGTGGTTGTTTTGTACTGTACCACTTAACCACCGGGAAATATATTTCCCAGAAATTGCTTCCCTGTATTGTTCTGGGTTAGGGTTGGCCACAAGACACTTGTGCAAGATTTCAAAGGTAGTAGTGATGCAGCAGCCATATTTTGTTAGTTCTGCAGGTTGGTGCAGGGATCTAGGTACTGTGGTAACCCACACATGTTGTTGCTGATCCACTAGCTAATCTTATTGTTGACTCACAACTCCTCCCCCTCCCACCAGATCTTCTCCTTCATCTTCTCTTTGTCTTGGGCCAAGTATGTATGTAGCATGATGGCAAATGACATCCACTTCTCCTGAAGGTCACTTAACTCTATAAGATTGATGAAGGGGAGAGATGGACAAGTTTTAGTTTGTGGGTTCCAGTTATACTCATATGTTCTAATATGTCCTTACAAATCACAGTTTGTCCATGGTTTTGTCCACATTCAACTTGCCTTCACAAATGTTACTCTAACTGACTTGTAGTTAATTCAGACTCAATACCGGATGCAAAGACAACAGCTTGTATAGACTCCTCCACTAGCTCCAACGGTTACATGACTTCTAATCCTTATAATTAATTTCTTATCCTATATCACTCGTGGTGGTTCTACTTCTCTGATTGTACCTTAAGTGACACAATGCCTGAAAGGAAAGGGCTAAAGAAATGATTTTCATGATATTCCAGATATGGAACTCCAGATAAAAAGACTCAGATTGATGATGTAGGCATTTTTTAAAGACTGAGAATGTCTTAAAAAGAAGTTACTCTGGACACTGGTTTCCAAATCACATAGGAGGTTTTACTTAGAATTAAATCTTCTGATCTAGATCTCAGATTAAGCAACAATAGTCACTGATGTTTTGTGTCTGGGATCTGCAGGTATGCATTTCAACTTGGCTTCTGCAGCAGCGGGACTCTTATAAAGCTGAGGGGGTTTTTTTGTTTTTTTTTTTTTTTCAGCTTTTACCATTACTTCAAACATTGTGAGTGAACTGAGAACACAGAAATACTTTGCTGAATCTTCCAGTTGTAAGATTGAAATGGTAAACTCAATGGATTTAGCAGCTTTCTGGAAGTTTATAGATAGTGGCCAACCTTTGCATTCAGCTCAGAAGAACTCTGGCAAGTAAGGAAAGTGATCCTTCCACTTGCAAGCTGCTTATGCCAAAAAATATAGTTTGTGCTCTGACTTATTTCATACCGACAGTTCAGGGTGACTGCTGTCCCCTCTTGCATGGATGTGGCTGACTTGTCTTGAAAAATCAGAAAACAGAGCTGATGTAGTGAATAACATATTGCAAGAATTAGACCAATTTAGGATGCAAACTTAAAACTATAATCTACTTGCTTTTCTTCACTCCTCCTTTTCTAACCTCAAGTCCATGGGAAGTACCATATGCTTGAATGCCATCCTTTCATCCTTAACATTCTTACCCACCTTTGGAATCATCACTACCAGAGAAGGGGAAGGCCATGAGTACCCAAAGAAGGCTAGAGAGCAGCATGTGGCAAGTATTCCCCTGCAAAAAAAAATGTGTCTAGTTCTGCTTCAGGCTGAGAGTTTGGTGTCTCTGAGTGCCTAGCAGCATGCATTTATGCACATAGTTCTTGGGTTCCAACGCTACACCCTCACCCAGGAAATAGGGCTTCTTATGTTCATTGGCCACATAATTTATGAACAGATGAGAAAGGAGTCTAGATCACCCCAAACCTTGAGTTTGCATACTTGTCTACTTGTCTTTCACTGGTAATTAATGCAGGCAATGAAAAGGAGCATGGAAAAAAATTAATATTAAAGATTAGAGCTGAGCGAAACTGAAGATTGAACCAGTTGACATATCAATAATTTTAGAGGAATGATTTTGGGATCCTATTCAAATAGAGTTTATTATACGCTGTGAACCTTCCTTGTAATTTACTTACTGGTCATTCATTTAGCCTGTATTTACTTTTCTCCCTCCAGAATCCAATGAAAATTTTAAATTCTCAGATCTTTGGATTCTTCAATCGCATCCAAAATATTTACTGCATCTCTTTCTTTTCCTTACTGAGTTCTAGGACTCTGCACAAGTTTTACAATAAATAAAGCTGTTTCAAAACCAATCAATGTTCTTACATTCTAGAATCTATTTAATTGTTTATGTTTTCTGAAATTAAAATAGGAATACAATGTATTCTTTTATACTCTGACATTGAATATTTTATCTATTAGATTCTGATGAGGATCAAGATATTCAGTCCTGTTTTTCTCCACAAGTGGAATTGCACTTATTAGGTCATGTACCCAGAATTGTCCTGATGTCACATTTTCTGTTCCATTGATCTGAAGTATTCAGTCTTACTCGTTAAATTCTGCGGCTGGGTTTTTGTTGGTTGGTTTGTTTGTTTTTGTTTTTGTAAAATAAAGTCAAGATAAGCATACCAGATCTCTCTGTGACACAATGCTATAATCTGCTCCTACAGAATGTGATTGTTGCAGGCTATAAGGGCTTAGTGCATGTCAACACCACGGAAGTTAGTGGCTGAAGTTTTGTGTGCTGTTACACGATGATGTGGAATGTAGCTGTCGAATCTTCCACTTGGTGTCATTATTTAATGGATGAATTAATCTAAAAGAACCCGAAGGGGAATAGACAATTTGAAAAGAAAGTACAGGCAAGGTATCTAAAACAGTGCCAGTTCTTTGATACTAAGGTCAAAATACCTTACGATGAATGATAAAGGGAAGAGAGTTTCTGATTAGTTGAGACACCTAGTCCTCTGTCCCATTTCTCCCCTCAGTGCTGACAGTGATTGGTAACCGAGCAGAGGAGACCATGACTGTCCACAGCAGCCTGGGGAGCAGCATGACACAGCATTCCAACTTCTCACTGTCGAAATGGCCCTGCTCTGCGTACCTGCCAGCACAGGGTCAAGGCCCCGCAGCTGCCTGTTGAGGCTGCCTCTGAAACGTGGATTTGGGCTGGGTCAAGATTGAGTATGCTGTGACACCCAGGCTGGGAATTTGGCTCATCTTAAACGTCGTTTTGCCTTTCCTTGTGATTTAATGATTAAGTGATTATATCTGAAAAAGGACAAACATAAAGCTTAATATTGAAGGAAGTGTTGGAAGGAGATTTATTACTTAAAATTTTCTAGTTTAGTAAATTAGTCTGTGATAAGATCTGAGGGGCTTATCTGAAATAAATTTATTGCTAAACATGGCTGTGATTGCAAATATTTATTCATGTTTTGATTGTTTTGTTGCCTCTAACCCGATTCTAAGGTGAAAGGTGTTCATCGATCCTTGGCTTCCCTAGAATAGACAAATATGAAGTCATGACCCCCTCCTTCTTACTTATCCATGAAACCATAAGAACTGGTAACTTTACAAGAAACATCACTTAAATAAATGATATCAAATTCAGCTTCTGATTTTTATAATCTCTCCAGTGTGCATTGAAATACCAAATGGTGACAGCAATGAAATCATATTTATTTATGATGTAACTCTAGGCTTAATTTATTAGAAATTCTAGGAAGGGAGAATCCGTGGGTCCTCTAAATTCTCCACCACGTTGCTTCCTATAGTGCACGTATATTTTGTGGTGCAATTCTACTAGTATCATTATAGTTCCCATGAAGACAAAGCCTGTCTCAAAATGATGTTTTAGCAGTGAAAATATTCAAAACTCCTAATAATATAAATGTTTTCCATTCATTTTTATTTGAAGGAATAAAAATTATTTTTCATTTTATTCTGAAAATTCATCTAGTAAAGGGGTTTATGTCAAATTATCAACTCAGAAATTTTATTTTTGTTTGACCATCTCCTAAGGAAACCTAAATGAAAATAATTGAGTTATTCTGTGGTAAGCTGTCCTCCGACTCTCCTTGGTTCTTTTATAGAAATCCCCAAATTCACATATCACATTACACCACAGAATCACTCTTGAGGTACCCAGATCTCTCCTATTCTTTCTACCTCCTGTCTTTCCTATCTTTGATAATGGCTATCCTCTGATGCTGACCATTCATTCCAACCTGAGCATTATATTCTATTTTAATCTTAAATATTCCAATCCAATGAAAGCTACTCCAATCAGATAGAGCTACTATTCCAAATTTCTTATAGAACTTTTCAAACTACTAGAAAAAAGAAGCAAAACAACTTTGAAAGCCAGAGGAAATCATATATACATATATATATATATCTGTTATATGTAGAATTTTTAAACAATAGTCACCATGTTGTACATTAATTACATCCTCAGGACTTATTTATCTTATAACTGGAAATTTGTACTATTTTTTAAACAAATTTACTCATTTTCCCCAGCCCTCAAAATCCCTCTTTTGGCAACCACCAATACATTCTCTGTATCTATGAGTTTGGTTTTCTGTTTGTTGGTGTGTTGCTTTTTAGAGTCCATATTTGAGTGCTATCACACAGTATTTGTCTTTGTCTGTCTGACTTATTTCACTTAGTATAATGTCCTCAAAGCCCATCGATGTCATAAAAATAGCAGGATTTCCTTCTCTTTAATGACTGAATAAAATTCTCTCTACATATATATACCACATTTTCTTAATTTATTCATCCCTTGATGGACACTTAAGTTGTTCTCATGTCTTGGCTATTATTAATAATACTGCAATGAACGTGGGCTGGGGCCACATATCTTTCTGAGATACATTTTCACGTATCTGTTGTATGTCTTTTTTTTCCTCTGGAGACTGTAGGGCCTAATCTGTTTTCTTGCCTTTTCCAGTTTCTAGAGGCTGTCCCAATTCCCGCATCACATGGCCTTTTCTTCCTCTGGTTCTGCTATCACACTGCCTTCTCTCCTCTGACTCTACTGCTCCCCTCTTATGAGGATTCTCTGTTTACATTGGGCCCACCTGGATAATCCAGCATCAACTCCCCATGCCAAAATCCTTAAATAATCACATTTGCTAAGTCCCTTTTGCAGTATAATATATTCTCATATTTCAGAGATTATGACATGGACATCTTTGAGGATCATCGTTCAGCCTACCACATTAAGCATTTTCTAATTTTTCTATTATCAATATTATCAAATATTGGTCGATTTTTCAACTCAACAAAAATAGTCAACATTGGATTCCCCCATTTATTGCTCTGTTTTTGTTCCTGTTCGACTAAGTTTTGTACTTTACTTTTATTAAAATATCATTATACAGTGTAACAAATGGATCATAAGTACAGAGTTAGAGGAATTTGAACACTACAGATGTATAAACCACACTTCCACCAAGCTACAGAATATTACCTTCATTCCAATTTTGTGCCCACCCCCACAATTTCCAACCCACAGAGGTAACTATTGTTCTGCATTATTTCACTATGGATTAGTTTGCCTATTTTACAATTTCTTATAAATGGAATCAAACTATGTTTTATGCCTGGACTCTAGCTAGGCTTTATCTTATTGAGATTGATCCACGCTGCTATGAGTGTCAGTGGTTCTGTCTGTTTTACAGCTGACTAATATACCTTTGTGTGTATATGTATACACACATATCACAATTTATTTAATCTATCATTTGTGGACATTTTCTCTAGTTTAATGCTATTATGAATAAAGCTGCTGTGAACATTTTCTAAAAGCCTTTTTGTGAACATATGTTTTAGACATATGTTATGTGAACATAAATGCCTAGACTCATTAAGTTGCGGGAGATGTATGTTCCGTTTTGAGAAATCACTGAAGTGCTTGGTTGCCCTGTTTATATTCCAGTCAGCAGTGCTTATGAATCTGGTTGCCTTACATACTCAGTTTTCATTTCGAAATAATTTTAGACTTACAAAGAAGTTGCAAAAACATTGCAGGGTTCTCTTCCACATTTCACCCAACTTTCTCCAGTGATCACATCTATGATCCGGTGATCACGGTAGAAAGATCAAAACTAGGACATTGACAGAACACTATTAAACTACAGGTATTACTCTGATTCACTAGTTTTTATATGCACTTTTTCCCAGCTGCATAGTTCTATGAAATTTTATCTCATGTATGGGTTTGTGTAATCACACTACAATCAGACACAAAATTGTTCAGTTACCCTAAAGAAACTCCCTTTACACACTTTACCCAGTTCTGCAACCCCTGATAACCTCTGGCAACCACTGATCTCCTTTCCATCCCCATAATTTTGTCCTTTTGAGAATGTCGTATATGTGGAATCATACATTATGTATGGAATCATAATAATCTAATAAGTATAATCACACATGAGACAGCCTTCCGAAATTGACTTTTTTTAGTCGGCATAATGCCCTTTAGATTCCTCCAAGTCTTTGCAGGTATCAATAGTCCATTCTCTTTATTACTAAATAGTATCCCATTATATGAATGTACCACATTATATTTATCCATTCACCCAATGAAGAACATTTGGGTGGTTTCCAGTTTTCGGCCACCACAAATACAGTTGCTATGTTCAGATTTATGTACAGATTTCTATGTGAACATAAGTTTTTCATTTTCTAGCATAAGTACCCAGAAGTATGATTGCTGGGTTACAAGGTCAGTGAAATTTCAACTCTATGTGAAATTGCTGAACTGTTTTCCAGAGTGACTGCACCACGCATCCATCAGCAATGTACGAGTGATTCAATTTCTCTGCGTCCTTGCCGGAATCTGACAGATGTGGAGTGGTACCTCATTGTGGCTCAATTTACATTTCCCTAATGGCTATGATATTGAACTTCTATTCGAAAGCTTATTGATATGCTTATTTCTCTATCACATACCCTATTTGGTAAAATATCTCTGTGAGTCTTTTGTCCATTTTTATATTGGATTGTTTGTTTTCTTTCTGTAGAGTTTAGGGAGTTCTCGATATTCTGAACACCAATCCTTTGAAGGAAATGTGTTTTGCCCATATTTCCTAACAATTTGGGGTTTACCTTGTTCGTTTTTTTAAAAGTATCTTTCACAGAGAACATTTTTAATTTTGATGAAATCTAAGTTATTTATTTTTTTTTTATAGATTGTGATTTGGGCCTCATGTCATAAATTTCTTTGCCTAACACTACACCATGAATATTTTCTCTTATATTTCTTCTGAAAAATTTAATAGTTTTACATTTTATGCTTGGTTATATGATCCATTTTGAGACTGTCCTCAAATTTTTGTATCAGTTGTGAAGTTAGGTCAAGGTTTAATTATTTGCCTACGAATATTCAATTGTCACAATGCCACTAATTGATTAGTCTCTTTCCTCAACTGAATTGCCTTTGCATCTTTGTTTAAAAAAAAAAATCCGTTTTCCCCATTTGTGTGGGTCTACTTCTATACTCTTACTCAGAGACATAAAATTGGTAATGATATTCTTTTATTATGGTTTAAATGTTAGTGTCGGTCTTTTTCATTTCTTATGTTTATGTTTTCTCTTTCTTTTCCCTTGATCATTCCAGCTAGGAATATGTGAGTTTTAGTAATCATTTTAAGCAAATTAACTTTGTAATGTATCAATTATCTCTATTGTTACTTTGTATTTCAACAACTTGACTTTTTTATCATTTCCTTCTTTTAGTTTACATTGGATTTCATTTGTTATTCTTTTCCTGCTCCTTTTGTTGAAACTGTTTTTTGGTTTTTCAACCTTTCTTCTTCAGTAATATAGGTATTTTAAATGATAAATTTTCTTCTATATGTCTCTATGTATATGGCTTCATGTGTTTTCTTTAAACATATTTTCTAATAGCAATTCTGATTGCTTCATTGACCTGCAAGTTACTTTAAGGTTACTGTTGAAATTCCAAATATTCAGGAGTTTTTAGACTTCCTTCTGCAATGATTTTCTAAATCAATTCTATCAGTCCTTTGTACTAAGTCTTTTTATGTACTAGACTGTTTTTGTGGCCAAACAGGTTTTTTTGTGTATGTGTGACAATTTCATCTACATAGCAGGGTTAGGCTGGAGCCTTAGTTGCAGGTTTGGGTACAGGTTGCAGGTGCCTGGAGAGCAGTGTGCACTTGCTGCACAGAAGTAGGTGGCTGAGTCTCCGGGCTGGGAGGCCCTGATGTGCAATGACAA
>PUFA01002564.1:0-25511 GCA_003508835.1 Eonycteris spelaea | reverse complement strand
AAACTTGTGAAGGAACTATGTAATGAAATATAAGACCTATTTTAAAAAATTACAAAAGATACAAAGAAATGGAAAGATACTTTGTATTCTTGGATTGGAAGAATTAGCATAGTTAAAATGACATTATTATCTAAAGCGTTATACAGATTTAATGCAGTCCCCATCAATTTGGCATTTTTTAAATAAATAGAATGAAAATGCATAAGATTTGTATGCAGAAAAGATTCCAGATTTCCAAATCCATCCTGAAAAAAAAAAAGAATGAGGCTGCAGGCATCACTCTGTCTGGCTCAAATATACTACAAAGCTACAATAATCAAAACAGCATGGAATTGGTAGAAAAATAGACACAGGGAGTGGAACAGAATCAAAAGTCCAGAAATACACTCTTATTTATATGGGCAAATAATTTTTGACAAAGGAGCCAAAAACCTACAGCGGAGAAAGGAAAGCCTCTTCAATAAATGGTGCTGGGAAAACTGGAAAGACACATGCAAAAGAATGAAAATAGACTGTTGTCTATCATGGCATACTGAAATTAACTCAAAATGGGTTAACGGTCTAGATATAAGACTGAAACAATAAATTGCATAGAAGAAAACATAGGAACTAAACTCAAGGACCTTGGACTTAAAGAGGATTTTATGAATTTGACCTCAAAGGCAATGGAAGTAAAAGCAAAAATAAATGAATGGGACTACATCAAACTAAAAAGCTTCTGCTCAGAAAAAGAAACCATCAACAAGGGAAAGAGACAACCATCTGAATGGAAAAACATTTGCAAGCAATGCCTCTGATAAGGGCCTAATATCTAAAATATATAAAGAACTCACATGACTCAATAACAAGAAAAACAAATGATCCAATCAAAAAATGGGCAGAGGATCTGAAGAGACACTTCTCCAAGAGGACATACAAATGGCCAACAAACATATGAAAAGATGCTCAACATCACTAGCTATTAGAAAAATGTAAATCAAAACCACAATGAGATATCATCTCACACCTGTTAGAAATGGCTATCATCAACAGGACAAGTAACCAATGCTGGAGAAGATGCGAGAAAAAGGAACCCTCATACACTGCTGGTGGGACTGCAAATGAGTACAGTCACTATGGCAAAGAGTATGGAGGTTCATCAAAAAACTAAGAATTCATCTACCATACGATCTGGCAATCCATCTACTGAGCATTTACCCCAAAGACTTGAAAACACATGTTTGAAAATATGTTTGCACACTGATGTTCACAGCAGCATTATTCATGGTGGCCAGGACATGGAAGCAACTTAAGTGTTTTACGACAGATGATTGGCTAAAGAAGCTGTGGTACATATATACAATGGAATATTACACAGCCATAAAAAGACATGAAATACAGTCATTTGTGACATGGATGGAACTCGAGATAATCATGCTAAGCAAAATAAGCCAGAATGAAAAAGTTGAAAATCACATGGTATTACTTATATGTGGATATAAACCTAAAAGCAACAAAGTAACAAGACAAACAAACAGAGACTTATGGACTTGGACTATAGACTAGTGGCTACCAGAGTAGGAGGTGAGGGAGGAGGAGGAGACATAGATCGGGTAAAGGGGTTTAATATATGGAGATGGGAGGAGAATGAAGTGGGTAAAGAGGATCAAATATATGGTAGAAAAGGAACTGGACTTTAAGTGTTAAACACACAATAGAATGTACAGTAGTTAAATTATAATGGACACCTGAAAATTATATAATTGTATTCACCAATGTCACCCCAATAAATTTAATTAAAAAAAAAACTGAGAAAAAAAGATGGAAGGTGGCTGAATGGAAAAGAAAACAAGATTCATACATATGCTGCCTGCGCGAAATCCACTCAGTTCGAAGACACCCACTGACTAAAAATAAAGGGATGGAAAAAGATATTAAATGAAAATGAAAATGAGAAAAGAAGAGGGATAACAATACTTGCATCAGACAAATAGACTTTTAACAACAAGAGACAAGAATGACCCAGTAATCCCCACTTCTGGGTATCTATCCAAATAAATTCAAAAAGTACTTTGGGGGATATGTGAAGCCATATATTCATTGCAGCATTATTTCCAGTGACCAAAATATAAGGCAACCTGGGGGTCCATCAATAGATGAATGGATAAAGAAAGATGATACATATATTCAGTGGAATATTACTTAGTCATAAAATGAATGAAATCTTCCCATCAGCAAAAACATGGGTAGACCTAGAGGTTATCGTGCTGACTGGAGTAAGACAGAGAAAGACAAATGCCTTATGATTTCACTTATGTGGAGTCTAAAGAACAAAAGAAATGAAAAAAAATATATAATACAGAGAACATTTCAACATTGCCAGATGGGAGGGTGGTTGGGGTGGAGGTGCGAAAAAGGGTAAAGGATTAAGATGTTCAAATTTCCAGTTATGAAAACAATCACTTGGATGGAAAGTACAGCCTAAGGAATATAGTCAATAATATTGTAATAACTATGTATGGTGTCAGATGGGTACTGGGCTTATTGGGGTGATCACTTCCTAAGTTATATAAATGTCTAATCTCTAAGTTGTACACCTAAAAATAATATAATATTGTATGTCAACTGCAATTGAAAAATAAATATTTTAAAAAGAAAAGAGACAAAATAGATATGGTATGAACCATTAGAATTAGCATTATGAAATAAAATCTTCAAACTGTATTATGAAAAAATATGAGGATATGATTGTAAAATTAAATTGCAGTACTATTTCTGTTAGAAAATTAAAAGAATAAATTATGTAAAAATTAATTTAATATGTGAAAAGGGAAACACTGATCTGCTTTACTTTGCAATTATTTCATCCTGTGAGGCTGTATATTATATGCATGTATTAGTGATTTACTTTCCTAATGAGAAATTGTCAGAACCCTTTGTTTTTGTTTGGTGGAGCTGGAGTGTTTACATTCCTGTCTCTGATCACATTCTTTCAAAAATGAATTGGAAGTTTGTTAGTTTATTTACTTATTTTGCCAAATGACTCTTTGCCATTTAGTTTTTTATGTTTGTATAGATATATTTGTGGAGACGTATAAATAAATATACACATATATTTAAAATATATGTATACATATATAATTGTACTTATCTATATAAATTTTGTGTGGTCCAGCCCATCAGGAATTCTAATTATTAGGAATTCTATCATCAAAATGACAAACTAACAAATGCTGGTGAGGACGAGGAGTAAAGGGACATTTGTACACAGTTGGTGGAAATGGAAATGGAAATAGAGCTACTACATGATCCAGCAATATCATTGAGGTTGTTTGCTGACTTCATTTATAAATCAGTGTGTTCATGATGCCGATAAGAGAAGTGAACATGATTTCAGTAGTGCAAAGATCAGTGTTGCCAATTAAATGATAATATGGAAGTCCAATTAGAGGGGGCAATGAGAGGCACAAAGTGCTTCCAGTAAAAGTTCCCAAGGTCTTATTAATTAACAAGTGCAGAGAAATTGGGTGTTAGCTGTGGAGAAATAGAAAGTGAAGTGAGGGCATTTCTTTTTAGTTTTAAGATGTGGCATATCTGCTGTTTTCATGTCAATGAGAAATTTCCAGACCAAGGAATGCTTGCAATTATATCTTTGCCACAGTATTTCATGAGACAACATCTCACAGTATCTTCCCTCACCCTGGGGTTCACATTAAAAAGTTTATTTACTGTATGACTAGAGGAATGCTAAGGAACTTTACTTGTGAATATTTTGTTACTTGTGAGATGTGTGTATGTGTTGTGTGTGTGTGTGTATGTGTGTGCATTTGTTAGTCATTTACTTTCTTGGTCACAGATTGCCTGTGAGAGCTCTTTGTTCTCTTTGGTGGGATTGGAGTGTTTGCATTCTTGTGTTTGATCATATTCTTTCATAAAACAATTGGAATTTAATTTTTTTTCCACAACATGACTGTATGATCTTCAGGGTTTTTTTTATGTATAGATATACTTGTGGGAATGTATGAGACTATAAATTTTGTGTTTGTGTCAATCAAGAATTGTATCTATTAGGAATTCTATTATCAAAAAGGCCAAAGATAATATTTACTGTTGAGCACATGCAGAAAAGGGAGCACTTGTACAGTGTTGGCGGAAATGTAAATTGGAATAGAGCTATCATAAACGTTTTAGCTATTTAGCTATTAATTTTATTCTATTCCCTCCAATTTTTATGTAAAATAGGATTGTTCTGACCACTTGTACAGGAAGATGTGTGGCTAGAAAGTGTTACATGGTGTGGTTGCTGAAGTTCACACTTGTGGAATCCACCATGATCCCAGTGCCACCAATTTGTGTGTCTGAGACGACACCCGAACTCTTCGGGTCCTTAAATCGGCTTCTCCATGACTTCTCTGACTCTACATGTGCGTCACCATCTAGTGTCTTTTGAGCCAGAGGCCTTTGCATCACTGTGTGATCACTTCCATGAAGTCCACCGGGTAGAGTGGTCAGGAGAATGGATCCTGGACCCAGGCTGCCTGGGTTCAAATCCCAGCTCTGTTGCTTACTACCTGTGTGACGCTGGCCAAAAACTGACCTCTCTGTCCTTCGACCTGATAAGAATAGTATGTTATACAGAGTTTATATGAGGATGGAAAGCGTTAATGCCTCAGAACTATGCCTGGCACAGATTAATGGCTTCATGTGAGGTGTTCGTTTCCTTCAGCATGTTACATACCTGAAATCATCTTGTGTGTATCTCTTTATCTTTGGTTTACAGCCTGTGTCTTCCCATTCTAAATGTCATAGTGACCCTCATCAATGCCTGGACCAGCACTTGCACATCATGTTTGCTCAGTAAATATTTGGTAGATATATTCATTCATTTATATATTTCTACCTTCATCAATTGTCACTACACCCCATAAGTGACAGCCTCATCTCCCTCTACTCCATCATTTACTTTCTTAACTATTTTCAATGACTTGATGGTTCCAAGACCCACCACTTGTTAGCTCCATGACCTTGAGCAGTCACTCCCCTGATGTAGTCAGGCTCCCTAAGACCAACCTCAGGTTCAATGAGGACCCACAGAACTCAGCAAAGCTGTTATATTCAAACTACAGATTATTACAGTGAAAGTGTGCAGATTACAATCAGCAAAGGGAAGAGGTACATGGGACAGGGTCTAGGAGAGACCAGGAGTTCTCTCTTCCAGTGGAGTTGTGTCAACAGTGCTTTATTCTCCCAGCGATGATGTGTGAAAACATGCATTCGGTATTGCCATCTAAGGAGGCTCACTTGAGCCTTGGTGTCCAGTGGTTTTTTTGGAATCCTTCACATTGGCATGACAGCCTGCTGTATGGCTGACTTTAGTCTCCAGCCCTCCAGAGGTTGAGCTGATCCCGTGTGGCCCGAAGTCCTACCATAAAACACATTGTAAGCATAGGCGATCTATCCATAGTGTCCCAATGTCCCAGATAAACAAAGAAACTCTTATCAGGCAGGACATTGAAAAGGCTTAGAAGCTATCTCTGAGGAGCCAGACAAGAGACAAACCTTTCTTTGGAATGTGCAGGAAGTGGACAACCCAGGCCTGCTAAATTAATCCTTATGGCATTCCTAGAATCTTTCAGCCTCAGTTTCCATAACTGTAATATAAGGAAAATAATGGTCCCTTCTAAGAAGTGACCCTCACTCAATCAGAGGTCTTACACCAACCTCTGTCCCATTAGCCTCTCTTCAGGATGCCCAGGTGATAATAATAACAGCTGACTCTCAAATAACACTGGCCTCTTGCCGGGCACTGTTCTACATGCTTTGTGCAGATTAAAGTAATCCTCATGGGAACTTTACGATGTTGATGCAATTATGTTTCCATCTTTTCCAATAGGAACAGCCAAGGCACACAGCTTGTATGCAAATTCACATAGCTAGTAAGTAGGAGAACCTGGATCTGGATCCCTATAATCTGGCTCCAGGGTGCAGAAACTGCTGAGTATCCAGTCATTGACTTAGCTGAAATTCACCCTGGTTGTGCTATTGCTTTGGGAGGCTTGGCCAGTCCAACAGGGCAGGACTTGGTCTGACTCAGTACCTTCTCTCTCCTCAAGGCAAAGCACAGTGTCAGGCACACAATAGGTGTTCAGTAAGTGCTATTTAATGAACAAATGAAAGTTCACAAAAAGCTTATACCCTCTTTAGGAAGAAATCTCAAGATCAGAAATCTAAGTTTTCCCATTAAGAATCGAAGTCATCTTTTAATCAGTTGAGTGCTTGACAGATAGCCCTGGACAAGTCTCAAGGCAAATACATTTTGCTCTGCTTGCTTTTTTTCTGATTCCTGACTCCCAAAGAGAAAGAGATAAGGACTTACCTAATACTTACCTAATAAAAACATGTACATTTTTTTCAACCAATGGAAAAAAAAAGAAAAGAAAAAATAGAGCTACCATATATTCCAGCCTTCTCACTTCCGGGTATATAGTTGAAGGAAATAAAATCACTATTGCAAAAATGTATCTGCATCCACTTCATGTTTATTGCAGCATTGCTCACAAGAGCAAAGACATGAAATCAACCTAAGCTCCGCCAATGAATAAATGGATAAAGAAAGTTTTATATGTATATAATAATAAAAAATATTATTCAGTGATAAGAAGGAATTATGTCATTATAACAACATGGTTGGACTTTTAGGGCATTATAATAACTGAAGTAAATCAGAGAAAGACAAAACTTCATGATCTCATATGTGATATATATAAAGCCAAACTTACAGAAATGAACACGAAGCCTTAGACAAGGTATGAGGGAAATGTGGAGATATTAATCAAAGGGTACAATCTTTGGTTTTAAGATGCTTACTTCTGGGGATCAAATCACAAGTTTTTAACAATACTGTATTAGGTACTTGAAAGTTGCTAAGAAAGTATATTTAAAATGTTTTCACCACAAAGAAGTGGTGAATGTGTTAACTGATCTTGTTGTAATAATTTTACTATATACGTGTAATAAATTACCATGTGCACTTTAAAATTACACAAAGTTATGTGAATTATACCTCAGTGCAGCTGGAAATTTTTTATTTAAAGTCTCAAAACAATAAATGGGATTGTACAGTCCAACTAAGAGATGTGAGAATGAATCAGTCATGGAAAATAAATTAAATTCTACCTGGGGAAAACAGACACTCAAGCATTTCATACTTCTTTTGACAATGCTTATTTGTAAATTATGTGCTACAGATGTGCAATGAAGAGAATATGAGGAGTTGGTAGAATAATTTGATTCACCAGGAAAGAGCAGCTTTGCAGGTGTTTCCCAGAGTGGAACACAGGACATACTTAAACAGCTAGAATAATCTACAAATTCTTACTGTGGTCATTTTGAGCTAGAGTGAGGGGTTAGAGATATTGTACAAGAAAAAAAATGCAGCATAGATTGATGGCCCCTCTCTGTTTCTTGCCTGGAGCCCTGGGAGAAGGACCCCTTCAAATCACAGCTCTGTCACCTTTGTGGAATCACCATCATCCACCATCATCCCAGTGCCACCAATGTATGTGTCTGAGATGACACCTGCATTCATTCCAGAAGCTGTTATAAATTCATTGTTCAAGTATTTTATATAAGGATTTATAAATGACTTTATATGGTATATTTCTGAAAATACCTATTTTGATTCTTTTATATAAGGACTCTTGAGTGACACCATTTATTACTGATTAAAAATTATATAAAGTAGAATAAGAGCCTCCAAAAGATAACCACATCATAATCTCCAGAAATTTGTAATATGTTATTTTTCATTACTAGAAATCATTGAAGTAGCTGAAATAGGTTGGCTAATAAGCTGCCTTTATGATATCATTGGCCCTTATTTTGCAGGGGGACTAATGTCATCACCATCATCCTAGAATGTGGAAGAGAAGGAAGAAAAGTTGGAGTCTTTGGGAGATTGGAAGATGCTACAGTGCTGACTTTGAAGTTGGAGAAAGGCCATGAGCCAAAGAATGCTTGTGACCATGGGAAGCGGGAAATGGAGAAGAAAAACAAATTCTCTTCTGGAGCCTCCATAAAATATGCCTGACAGACTTCATTTTAGCCCATTATCACTTTGGACTTCTGACCTCCTGAACTTTAGGTGAATTAATTTGTCTTCTTTAAAACCCATCAGTGATGTGTTTTGTTTCAGCAGCAACAGCAATGTTACACAGACATTTACCCAAAAGCTGACTTCGGAGAAAGTGACTTTAAAGGTCTCAATTCATTAATTTAACTTCCCTAGTGTGAGGACATTTTGTTTTGAAACCCACACTTAATAGAGAAGAAACCCAAAGTCGAATTGGATTTTGCCCCATTAGCTGATACGGAAATTTCCCATTGCATAAATGTAAATGTGGTTTCAGAACTTGAGGCCTTTGGACATTAAGGTGGACATTAATTCATTATGTAAATTATGGAATGGACAACAGACTAGTGATTACCTGGAGGGTTGGGGGAGGAGGAAAGATGGGGTAAAATCGGTCCAATATGTGGTGACGGGAAGAAACCTAACTATGGGCAGTGAACACACGATGCTTTATTGTTGAATTATTGACCTGAAACTTACTGGATTTCGTTTACCATATTAAAAAATAAAAGAAAACACCTAAAAATAGAAAGATTGGCTGTTATTCACATGAGACTAATATCATCATTGTGGTCATAGAATGTGTAACAGGAAGGAAGAATAGTTGGAATCAGAGGGAAATTTGAAGATGCAACACTGTTGGCTTGAAGGTGAAGAAAGGCTGTGAGCCAAGGGAATGATTGTGGCATGAAAAACTGGATAGGAGAGGAAAGAAATTCTCTCCTGAACCTCCAGGAAGAATGGGTCCTGCAGAATACTTGATTTCAGCACATCGTCTCCTCAGACTTCTGACATCCAGAATTTTAGACGTATAATTTTTTTTTTCTTTTCAACCATTAGTATGATGTTTTGTTGCAGCAGCAAATAGCAATGATATACAGACATTTATTTAATAACTGTTTTTGGAGAAAAGTGACATTAAGCATCTCAACTCATTCATTTCACTACCCACAGTGAAGACATTTTGTCTTGAAACCCACAGTAAGGAGAAGAAAAAATCTAAAGATAAATTGGAGATTTTGCCCCATTACCTAGTACTGAGCATTTCCCATTGCATAAATGTAAATGTGGTTCTGAATTTGAGCCTTTGGACATTAAGATAGATATTTCATTATTAAAATTAAGGATAAATGTTCTACAATCAATTTTTTCATCTATGTTTTTCATATTTAAAAAATTTTATGTCAATATAACCTAACATTATTTTCATTTTAATTCTTTCACATTCTCTCACATTTTACTCCAACATAAAAGATTGGGTCACTGAGTCTGTTTATGTACATATATGTGAATGAGTGGTTGTTTGTTATTAAATAATCATATATAAATACACACAACACACACACACACACACACACACAAACAGACTACTAGCCGATGTTAGAATTCTTGGTCTCAACCAGTTTTTATACAGATTTCATATGTTCTGACCACATTTATCAGAAATATTATTATCCAGTTTTACCATCAGAAATAAGAAAACAGGCTCAGGGGGATTTAATTTTTCACAGATATGTAATAATGCAATTAAAGCTTTCATACAGTTCCTTGAATGATGTGTAAACAGACCCATTCAATATAAACAATTAATTTGTAGGTCCCTTTGATCCAGCAACTTGTATGTTTTAAATATGTGCTATATATTGCATGTAATTACACTCCAATCAAAAAACAAACAGGAAAAAATCTAATGATTCCTGGCTCAAGGTAAGATGTAGAGCACAGGTAGCTTGAGTCATACTTTAATGGAGGAGGGAGAAATTCATTTGGTAGAAAGCTAAGTGTTTTACATGGATATAAAAACAGTGACATTAATTTATGGAAATTACTTTTGGTAAACTCATTCTTTTTGCAAATTGGAAGATTATGCTACATATATAAATAAATTGTCATACATTGGTTCAAGACAGGGATCATTACAGCCTCACGCAACAGCATGGATGAGCTGGAGATACAAAATGTGGAGACTCCAGCTGATGCGGACCCATGAGTATCTGAGCAGAAGATCAGAACAACTCCCCTCATATAATCCCACTTGATATAATATCATTTAGGTCAGCTTATTATGCAGTATTAGCTATCAATATAATAAAAAATGAATGAGAACAATTATAATTACTGGCTATTTTAAAATTATAGGCATATGTTCTGATATTTGGACATAGCATTTATAATCATTCTGTTATTTAAGTTTATTTTGGATAACTGGTATAACAATTGACTCTATTAAGGGTCACTTTTACGTAACCAGGAGAGGTTGGAAAGATGTGCATTTTAGCAGAAACTCTGAGGAAATCCTAAGATAGGGCAGGAATTCAAGTTCTCCTGTGAATCATGCTGTGATCATGAAGATGGAAGAATTTCCTGCACATGAGGAGCTATGAAATGGATGATAGTGACATTATTCCTTCACTACCAAGGTAGTCATTGTGACAAAATAAGAAAAGTGAGATATTTTGTTTAGACTGTAGAGGAGTCATATTTGTGAGCAGCACTGAAATTTTGGAGGACAAAGAGGATGGTAATTTAGTAATGAAATGTAAATACACCAACCATTCTTCACCTCAATGAAAACAAACCCTCACACATGGAATCCATCTTTTATACCTCAGGAGTTGATTACAGCATGGAAAAGAAATCTTTGCATAGTAATTATGAGTAATGATTCCTTGTGTATAAGGTCAATTCTTTCTAAAGAGCATGTCAGGTGAATCTATTTATCAAATTTGCGACTCTACTTGGAGATATATATTTGATGATTATTTTTTCCTAGGTATTATGAAAGACTTTGTAGACACCAAACTCAATAAGAGAATAAAAGCAGAAGTCCAGTGAAAACCAGCAGAATGTTAAAGTCCACATTATCATTAAGAGCAGTTAAGGGAGTGAAATAGAATAGAAGAGACGCAAAGTGAAAACTATTTCAGTTTTTCTGTGAAAAACATCACATAAATGAACTTAGTCAACAAGCGCAGTTTGTTATATGTGAGTTCTATAACTCATGAAGATTCTTTAATAACACAAATGAGAATTGTAAAGATGATATGATCATTTGAGAATAAATTATTTTTATTTTTAGTTTTGAGGACTCTGATTTCACTTATTTACTATAAAAAGCACTTATGATATGATGGAGGATGGACAAGGAGGTGAAAACATCCATCACAGAGTAACTTGACAGATAGCAGGCCCTAGATGGGCTTTAAGGAACTGTTTCTATTTTGGCTGGGGTAAACCCACATAATTAAGTTTCACAGCTATAAAATTATCACTCTGAATTTAGGAATCAGAGGCATTTTTTTGTAGACGTAATTCCAACTACAGATGCTAACTTTAAATTTAGAGAAGAAAAACACTCACTACATTAATATTAAGTTTTGGGGTTTCTATACATTTCCTAAATTCACCTACTATGTGTTTTATTTTGATACAATTTACAGCTGTGGTAAGAAGGGCACCACAGCCCTGGTTCAGACACGGTTTTTAGGTTCAGAAAGTCCATCGGTCCTGTAGTTGCTGTCACTGCTAAATCTTTGTTTTTCAGAGGTCTAAGAGCTCTGGGTTTGCCAAGCAGCCTGCTCATCATCTAAATCTTCCTGCATATAGAACATGTATCATGCAGTTCTACCCATGGCACAATACAACTGCTGTGAAAGATGTGGCTGCAGGGTAACTGCTGACTTCCTCTTCAACTGTGTAATCTTCTTTGCATACTGAACACTCTAAACACTTATCGACTTGCTCCTGAGTTACTGTCACTGTTGGAAGAGATGCGATCTTTCCCTTGTCTGCTTGTGAGAGACCCTGCGTTTTCCTGTTGCCTTAAAAGCTGGGTTATGCTGGCATCAAGACCTGTGTGAATCCCCAGCATAGTCCCCAGGGTTTGAGTGCAGCATCCCCCTCAGGGAAAAATGGCATGGTATCCAGGAAACTGCAGAATTTGCAAAGACTCCAGCAAAGAACTATTGAATTATTCTTTCTATAGCTTGAGGTCTACCAGGATGAGTACTTCTTTGCAATCTATATCTCCAATCATTGGCAATGTTGAAGGCTGGCTTGGTCCCCAGAGTCAGTGTGACCTCTCTCATTGGCTCTATTATTTTTGTACAGTGGAGTGCTACTTAGATATTGCCTACAATCTTGTATAATTATTCTGAGGTTCAAATTGCGCCAGAGCTCTCCAAAATGTGTTATTTTTTTAACCTGGCTGCCACCACCACCAAAAAAGCTGGAATCATCTTCGCTTTTCAATAAAGCGTGAAATCATCTGTCGCTTCTTCAATAAAGCGCGATTCATATCTGGGATGATACATATTCCAGGAATTTGGGGTTGAACTTGCCCTTCCAAAAGTTGCAGAAAAACCAGTATTTGGCGGTAGTGGTCCCAAAGCTCACCTCTGCCTCCTCTGCTACCACTTCCTCAGAGTGGCCTTTTGTCTATTCAGGAGCCAACATCAATCATGGGAGTCATCCCAGCACACAGAGGCAGAAGAGGAAAGAGGAGATAGAGCAGACATTGACCCCAAGGACTTCTTCCAACACCAAAGAGGCACAGGGCAGAAGAAATTATTTTTCGATATCCATATGTCTTCAAACAATAAATGGGATTTTCCAAATATTCTTAGTTTAAATCTGGGAAATACTTTGTGAGACTGGAAATGGAAAAGGTCAAGAGAAAATATCTATATATTAGAGCAGAAAGCATGATAAACATGTTTAACATTGTATAGAGAAGGTGAAAAAATAAATGGAAATTCCAGCCAACAAGTAAAGACGACATATTCTATTTCCACAATTTTCTGATTCCAAGGCATTTAGCCCTCTAAACATGGAAACTTCTTCAGCCCAGAACAGTTGTCCCTTTAGAGCTGCCATCCCACAGAATCTTTTCAAAGCTCCCTTTATGTCTTTGTTCCTGAGACTGTAGATGAAGGGGTTCAGCATGGGTGTGACCACAGTGTACATCACCGAGACTACTACACCTGAATGTGAGCTGTGGATAGCAGCAGAGCTGAAGGTACACTCCTAGACCTGTACAATAAAATAAGGACAATAGAGAGGTGAGACACACAGGTAGAAAATGCTTTCAACTTCCCTTGAGCTGATGGGATTCCATGTATGCAAGAAACAATCTTAGAGTAGGAGTAAAGGATACCAGCAAAAGGAACACCACCCAGCAGCACTGCTGACAAATATGTCACCAGGTTATTAAGAAAGGTGTCAGAACAGGCAATTGGACTATCTGATTGAGTTCACAGAAAAAGTGGGGGATTTTCAAGACTGCACAGAAAGATAGCCGCAACACCATCAAGGTTTGTAACAAAGAATCCAGGGCACTCATGATCCAGGACACCAGAAGCAGCAGTCCACAGAGCCTGGGGTACATGATGACTGTGTAGTGCATGGGGTGACAGATGGCCACAAAGCGGTCATAGGCCATCACACTCAGAAGGAAGTTATCCAATGCCCCAAAGAGCATAAGAAAAGCACATCTGTGTGATGCAGCCTTTATAGGTTATAACTTGGTTCTGTGTTTGTATGTTCACCAGCATCTTTGGGATGGTGGTAGAGGTGAAACAGATGTCCACCAAGGAGAGGTTGCAGAGGAATAAGTACATGGGTGTGTAAAGGTGGGAGTCTGAACTGATGGCCAGGATGATGAGCAGGTTTCCAAACAAGGTGATCAGGTACATGGAGAGGAAGAGCCCAAATATGAGAGGCTGCAGTTCTGGTTCATTTGAAAATCCAAGGAGAAGAAATTTTAAAATTTGTGTACCATTTCCTGGTTCCATGTGGTGAAGGAGATGACTTAAAATGAAAAAAAAAACATGATTAATTTTTACACATGAGAATTACTAACATGTGAATTACTACAATTTATATTTTAACCGTAAATTGTATATATGACATATATTGGTTTTGTAAAGATTTTATCCCTTTAAGTAAGGTCACGTGACATCATTCATTACAAATTCCTGCTGCTCTCTTAGCAATTTGCCCATTAAATCATTTTATATCGCTTTGATGAGAAATTCTTTTACACACTGAGAAATAAAAGCTGAGTCATTGCCATTTTCTAGACAAGGAGTACTGGGTGCTAAAAAACAGAAGTCCCTATAATCCCAAGATGGAGAAGGAATATAAGGAAGTGAAAAATTATACACGATGTTAGATGGTGCATGTGCTTAGAAGAAAAGGAAAGTAGGTTTACAAGATCTTAGATGTGTTTTTTTTTTATTGGAATTGAGAAAGATTTGAAAGCAAGGTTCTGTTTGAACTGAGACCTTAAGGAAGACACAGGAAAGACAAAAGATTTGGGAGAAGTGTATAACCTACATGGGAAAGAGCCTGTGCAAAAGTAATGAGTTTGGCAGTTGCCTCAATAACCACACTCAAAAGGAAGCATGTGGTAAGTGGAATGAGAAAGAGACAGTTGATAAGGATGCTGTCAGAAAATGTGGAGGAATGACATGGCCTGTCTGCTACAGATGAAACTTTCAAGACCCAGGGATTATGCAATTACATATTGTTCCTTAAACTTTATTTTCTTTGCAAGGGATCCTGTGAGAAGTGATGCCTTCTTTATTTCCATCTCTTGACTGACATTCTGGATCTCTATTTTAAAGGACACATTTCAGAGTATATGAGCTGGGTATCCCAGCCACAGCAAGTGGTAAAATGCTCAGCTACACAAAAACACACATACTCACACCCACAGACACATACACTTGTCCTCCTGGGGTCATATTAATACTAGCTTGTACTCACCCCCAGACACAATAATGAGGAAAGAAATAATACAAGGCAAGATAATATCAGGTTATCCTCCTACAGTTTCAAAGCTCCATGAGTCCATTGATAAGCCCCCAAATGATATGTAAAACTGGTGTTCCATTTTCATATATGTATTTTCTGTCCTTATATTAAAATTATTTAAATAGGAATAGATCAAATAATGACAGATAAAGAAGGAGAGAGAGAGAGACAGAGAAACAGAGACAGAGACAGAGTCAGAGACAGAGATAGATCTAATAATCTCTGTTGGTCCCTGAGAGAGTGTGATGAGGCAAAAGCATCCTTAGTTGGTAACATGCCAACCGCAGTCATTTTTCCTTATGCACAGAATTGCCAGTAGGGTAAATAACTATTTATTCAAAACAAAAAACAAATTTCTTTATGCATCAATATACCTCACAGATGAAACACCTTACTAAAAATTGTTAATAATAAAACCTACGATTTACACAAGGAAATATACAGTGTAGAGGGAAAAAAGCAGAAGTTTTTTAAAGCTGAAGTGAGAGCAGTAAATAATTGTAAGTGCAAAGAGATGGAAATTTAAAAACTCAGTATTAATACTAAGATCTACCACCCTTATTTCTCTGAATGAGAGTGAGCTGACATTCTAAATGCCAATATCCTCAACAAATAGTGTAGATAGTGGTATCAATTTAAAATGATGTCAGATTTGAATATAGGAATCATACTTAGCAAAGTTAATTATTTATTTCCTGTTGGTAAATGATTACCACTGTGATGAGATGAGACATTTATTTTTTTTTCTCATCTAATGTCTCCATTACTTCTCCACCTCTAGGACCCCAATTGCATAGCCATATTTTATTGTCACCTGTCATTTTATGTCAGAATCACAATGACACATTAAATATCTCTTTATATTGAAAACTGTTCAAAGACTCCTGAGTTAAACTCCATCCCAGTGACTCCTCAATGAAGAGAGAAGTCAAATTAGCTTCAAATACCACGGCTCATGTCTTGTGACCTTTTCACTCATTTCACCCACATAGAGCCCTGCCTGTGCTCACACTAATCTCTCAAACGTTGAACTTGACTCCCAGCTTCTCCTGGCACCACTATATTTTAGTTTCTTGTCATCTCTCTAATCATATAAACACATTGGCTGATGGAGATCTCTGTATGTTGACAACTGTTTATAAAACTTCCACACGAAACTCCATCTTAGTGACTCCTTAATGGAGATAGAATATAAAATTTTATAACTTCAAATAAAAGGCTCAATTCTCTGTGACTTTTCCAACCACTTCAGTCACACAGAGCCCAGCCCGTGCTCACACTATTCTCCCGAACGATGAACTTAACTCTCATCTTCACCTGGCTCCACAGCTGCAAAGCTCAGAGGACTACACACACACTTCCCTTGCTCAGAGTCTTCCATGAGACATTTAGAACTTTTCACCTCCTCTAACCCCAAACTAAATGTCTTCTTTAAGATTGCCTGCATCCTCTCCTTCATGAGCCTTTCTTTTTCTGAACATTAGCACAGGAAAAACATACTTTCTTATCAAGTTAATTACATATTAGGATGCCCATAGTATACTTTTTATTTATGTCTCTGCCTTTTCTCCCTGCTACACAGTAAGTGCAGCGAGGCATGTAGCATGTTACCACAAATCACCAACCTCAGACCAGACTTAGCTGAGTTGGGAACAGTAGTTGAATAAATAATTACTCCATGGAGGAATGAGAGAACATTATCACAGAAATTGTTGGTGATGAGAGAAGGAATAGAAGGAGCAACACTGATGTAGCTGTGGTGGACATGCCAGAGGAATGTTTTCCACATTCTATATCAGGATGCAGTAGGGTGGCAGATTATGGTTTGCAAGAATTAACTAGAATAGAATCAAGAAGACATAAGAGAAAATATGAAGTTCACTACATATAGATTACATTACTTAAGCATATCATGGTTTCCTTTTTCAATCCTCTGTGTGTGTGTGTGTGTGTGTGTGTTGTGTGTGTGTGTGTGTGTGATGTGTGTTGTGTGCATTGCTGTGTTTGTGTGCTGGCATGCTGGATCACAACATAAAAAAGAATGTCTTGTTTGGGAAGAAAATAAAAAACTCCTGAATCTCCCGCAATAAATATAAGAATAGCTTTAAAAGACCACTTCTTGCCAATGAGAGAAAGTACCAAGAATGAAGAACACATAGAGAATCAGGTGCAGAGAGAAGAGGCAGCTGGTGTAGGTGCTGGCACAGTGGTAGATGAGACTGGCCATTCTCTCTCTTTTCTTTGTGGAATTCTTCCTTTGTTATTTTTGGGCTTTGAGTTTTGACCTCTTTGTAACACATCTGATGGGTACACTAGTCCTGGTTCTCTTCCTTATCCAACATTAAAAGTCCTCCCCAGATGTATTCTCTAAATTCCTGCTTATGCTACAACTATCGGTGCCCTTTCTTCATACATTGTCCTAAGGAAATGATGTCATATTGTACTCATTTCACTGTAGTGGCCTTCTCCTTTGTAATATGAGATCCAATGAGTAAGGACTTCACTTATTTTGTTTATGTGGTTTCATAATATGTGCATTAATACAGAACAAATGTTGAAGAATGGGGAAATAATGACCAAGTTAAAATAGTAGATTTTAATAACTGTATTAAGTCAACTTGATTAATATGTAAGACTAATTATAAAAGACAAGATTTAAAACACAATAATTTAATCACATTGATATGGATCTCTAATTCCAGAGAATTTTCAAAGATTTGCATAGAAAAATATAAAAATATTCTTTTGAAAAGCTGTGGGGAAGAATTATCTACTGTTATAATTTCTATCTATATAGTCATAAATAGATTCAGAACCCTTAGGAAGGATAGATGTGATGATTAATGAATGAAAAAGAATGATGATCAAATGATGCATGAGGACAGATAAGTTTTTATGTGTAAAATTACCGAGGAGGGACACAATATGACAGAATGTTAGATTTGAACAAAAAAAAATATATAATTTCATGCTTTCCCCAAATACGTCTCCTATATATGACAGAATTCAAAGTCAAACAGCAAAGTTGTTAGAAAAAACCCTCCAATTTAACATATTAAATAAATTAATTAGTCTACCTAGCAAACAAACATCACCATCTCTGGGCTCTGGCAAGGCTGGTTAGGCTCTCAGAAGATGTCAGGTAAAAGTTCTCAGGTTCCATCCTCTCTGACCCTTCCCTGAAGTACCTGCTGGGCTATCGCACTCATCTGAATGGGATCTCTGAAAAGGAGGACTCCGTGTGGAAGTATGAATGCCTCCTTGGATGGTTGATGATGCAGACTGAAGCTCTGTCCTCAGACAAGGCAGCAAAGAAAGTAAAACGTTGATACCACTTGGACTTAGGAATCCAAAATAACAAATACATCTTGTAAAGCCCAGCCTTGTACACACAGAGGTGATCATTTCCATCATTTACCTTCTCATTAGGCACTGTTTCCAATGTTACTCCCACCTCTGAGCCCCAATTTCCCTGTGGGATACTGGTCTGGACGGCCTGGAAAATTTTCCTGTTGATTCTCTGTTCCCAAGAGTTGAGGTGAGAAGTCAAGTTTATCCTGTTATCAAACTTCTTCTCTATGATTCTCCTACTTGCAATAGATCTCACCTCCCTGATCCTATGCCAACCCTGCATTAAAGTTCTCTCAAAAATCTAGACTGAGGATAATGTCTGTATTAGGTCCTAGGGTCTTCACAGAATTGGCACATGGTGGGACACAACCCTTAATAGGTGCAGAAAATTGTTATATTCCTCTTTGTCAAAAGGGAAACTCTGTGGCTTTCATGTAAACATTGGACACGACACACCTTGGCTTAGTGACACTTTACCAAATTAATGAAGAATACTATACTTAATCAGAAGTTAAGAGCTGTCTTTAGTAACACATTATAGAAGATTTGATATTTACAAGAAACATATTTACATAATTTTATGCCATATTATCTGAGCTTTTACCTTCAGGTTTTGTCAAATTTCAATTTTATAAAGTCATCCTGTGGTTGTTCTATTATGAACTCTATCTCACATTGCAGAAATGGGGCTTGAAAAAGTTTAGTGATCTGCCTGAGTTGTAATCATAGTAAGGAAGAGATGCTGATTGGAATCTGTCAGGATGCTTTCAGGTTTTAATGTCTGAGCCAGTGGTTCCCCTGCCAGAGATATGTTGCCCCTGGGCTATTAGGCAATGTCTGAAGGGAGGCTCTAAAATCCTACAACATCCATCACAAGTAATTATGTCAATTTTGAAGGTGAGATGTGCTAGTCGGACCAGCACTCCCCAATTAATAGTGTGCATATAGTCATGCAGGATTGTAGTTCAAATGCAAATACTAATTCATCAGGACTTGTTGGGCCCAGGGACTCTGCATTTCTCACAAGTCCAGGAAGATTGATGCTGCATTGTACATCATCTGCACCGAAAAATACCATTTGCATTAAATTTTGGATGAATGTGTGTAGTCACACCATCAACAAGGGATAAATTCTGAGAAATGCTTGGTAGGTTAGGTAGCATAGAGTGCACTTTACACAAACCTAGATGGTAGCCTACCACACACCTAGGCTATGGTGTATAGTCTATTGCTCTGTAGGGGAAGAAAAAATATATTATACCCTTCTGGTTCTTTTCTGACACATCCATGTAACCAAAGACAGTTTAATAGAAGAAAACCAAGAAAGTTTAATAACATGTATTTCTTCTGTGTACATGGGAGAGATCCAGGAAAACTGGGTAACTCCCCAGAGTGGCCTGAGCTGCCATGTTAACTACTTCTTTAGCTGATAGTGCTGGGGTTGGGTTAATCAGTTATGGGAGGTTATCAGAGAAAGCCAGTAAATGAGGTAAGGTTAGCATGACATAAGGCATTGTCTTCTTCATTGATGAGTTTCTAGAGAAAAGGACACCACCCTTTTCCTGGTATAGCCAGGGAGACACCCTTACAATTGGAGATTTTCTTACTATGCAAATGTTCCTTACAATGTGTAACTTGTCTTGGATTTCAGAGCTTCTCCCATGTCTGCTGTTTCTTAAATTAACCAGTGTAAAATAATCTTTATATAAACTGACTATTTTGGGGTGACATGTTCTGTTGCCTTATACTGCCTAGATTACAGATTTATATAACCTGTTATTATACTGTACACTGCAGGAATGCTTCAATGTTCTGATGTTACCATGGCTCTGAAGACTTAGGTGAATAGAAATTTTTCAGCAACATTATAACCTGTTGATATATTTTTTTGGTATTTATTGTTTAATTAAATAATTAATTAGGGTGACATTGATGTTAATAAAATCCAATAAGTTTCAACTCTATACTTTAACAGTAAGACATATATAAGTTTACACTGTGTATTCACAACCCATACTTAAATTTCTTTCTGTCACCACATATTTGACCCACTTTACCCCATGTACCTCCCCCTCTCCTTTATCCTTTGGAAACCACTAGTTTATTGTCTGTGACCATGAGCCTCTGTTTGTTTGTCCTTTTCATTTGTCACTTTTAGGTATATCCACTATAAGTGATACATGTGGTTTTCATCTTTTTCTGTCTGGCTTATTTTGCTTAGCATAATTATCTCAAGGTCCATCCATGTTGTCACAAATGGCTGTATTTATCTCTTCTTATGGCTGTAATAGTCCTTTGCATATATGTACCACAGCTTCTTTAGCCAGTCATCTATCTTAGGACACTTTGTTGCTTCCATTTCCTGGCCACCATGAATAATGCTGCTGTGAACATTGTGCAAATATCATTTTGGATATGGATTTTCAAGTCTTTGGGGTAAATATCCAATAGAGGGATTGCTGGGATGTGGTAGATTAATTCTCAGTTTTTGAAGAACTCCATGACTGTTTTTCATAGAGGCTGTACCAATTTGCAGTTCCACAGCAGTGTATGAGGGTTCCTTTTTCTCCACATCTCTCCAGCATTTGTTTTACTTGTCCTATTGATGCTAGCCATTTTAACAGGTATGAGATGGTATCTCATTGTGATTTGATTTGCATTTCCCTAATAATAGCATGTTGAGCATCTTTTCATATATTTGTTGGCCGTTTGTATGTCCTCTAAGAAGAGTGTCTGTTCAGTTCTTCTGCCCATTTTTTGATGAATTGTTGTTTTTGGTTTTGAGTTGTATGAGTTCTTTGTATATTTTTGGATATTAGGCCATTATTGGAGGTGATTGATTGCAAATATATTTTCCCATTCAGATTGTCTCTTTGCCTTGTTGATGTTTTTTTTCTGAGCAGAGCTTTTTAGTTTGATGTAGTCCATTCATTTATTTTTGCTTTTACTTCCATGCATTTAAGGTCAGATTCATAAAATCCTTTTAAGTCCAAGGTCCTTGAGTATAGATTTTTTTTTTCTTCTATGCATTTTATTGTTTGTGGTCTTATACTCAGGTCCTTAATCCATTTCAGTTAATTTTGATGTGTTGAAATAGACAAGAGTCTAGTTTCATTCTTTTGCAGGTGTGCACTCCAGTTTTCTAGCACCGTTCATTGAAGAGGCTTTCATTTCTTCTGTACATTTTTGGCTCCTTTGTCAAAAATTATTGCCCATAAAAATGGTTTACATCTGGACTCTAGGTTATGTTCCCCTGGTCTGTGTGTCTATTTTTCTGCCAATTCCATGCTGTTTTTGATTACTGTCACATTGTAGTATAATTTGAGTCAGGCAGAGTGATGCCTCCAGACTCATTCTTTTTTTTCTCAGGTATCTTTGAAATCTGGAATCTTTTCTGCTTTACAAATCTTATGATTTTTCTTCTATTTCTTTAAAAAATGCCACTTTGATGGGGAATGCATTAAATCTGTATAATGGTCTTTAGATAATAAGGTCATTTTAACTGTGTTGATTCTCCAATCCAAGACACGAAATACCTTTTCATTTCTTTGTACCTTCTTCAATTTTTTTAATAGGTCTTGTAGTTTTTTCATTATAGTTTTTAAGTTTTATTAAATTAATTTCTGGGTATTTTATCCTTTTTGTTTCAATTGCAAAAGGAAATTATTTTTCCACTTCTTTTTGACACTTCATTATTACAGTATAGGAAAGCTATAGATTTTTGAATATTGATTTTGTATCAAGGACTTTACTATATTTGCTATTGTTCTAGTAATGTTCTTATGGAGTCTTTAGGATTTTCTACATAGAGAATCATGTCATCTGCAAATAGTGTCAGTTTGACTTCTTCGTTTCCTATTTATATCTTCTCTTGTCTGATCTACTTGCTAGCACCCTCCTATGTTATATTGAATAACAGCAGCGATAGTGGTCAGCCTTGACTTGTTCCTGATCTAAGAGGGATGTTTTTAGTTTTCAGTATTAAGTATAATGTTGGCTAAGGATTTGTTTATATGGCCTTTATTTGTTAAAGTACTTTCCTTCTATAGTGATTTTTTATGTGTTTTGATGAGAAATGGATGTTGTATCTTGTCGAAGGCTTTTTCTGCATCTATTGATATGATCATATGATTTGTATTTTTAATGTTTATGTGAATCATATTAATTGATTTGATTATGTTCAGCCATCCCGTGCCCCTGAAAGGAAGCCCACTTGATCGTGATGTATAATCTTTTTAATGTGTTGCTGTAGTTGGTTTGCTAATATTATTTTAGGATCTTTGTATCTGTGTTCATGAGAGATATTGGTCTGTAATTTTCTTTTTGTGTGTTATCTTCACCAGGTTTTGGTATCAGGGTAATATTAGCCTCATAAAATGAGTTGGGAAGTATCCTCTCTTCTATATTTTGGAAGAGTTTGAGGAGAATAGATATGAAATTGTCTTTGGATGTTTGGTAGAATTCACTGGAAAAGCCATCTGGTCCTGGATGTTTACTTTTTGTGAGTTTTTGGTGATTGTTTCAATTTTCAAGCTGATGATCAGTCTATTTAGATTTTCCAGATCTTCTTGTGTCAGTCTAGGAAGATTGTATTTTTTAAGTCCTGGTCCATTTCTTCTAGATTATTAAATTTGTTATTATATACTTTTTCATAGTATTCATGCATAATCCTTTGTATTTCTGCAATGTCAGCCAAAATTTCCACTATTTCATTCCTGATATTGTTTATCTGTGCTCTTTCTCTTTTTTCTTTAATAAGTCTAGCCAGGGATTGCAATTTTATTAAATTCTCAAAGAACCACTCTTTGCATTTATTTTTTCCATTGTTTTCAATTTCATTTATTGCTCTAAAATTTTGACAATTTCTTTCCTTCTGCTGACTTTAGGCTTCATTTGTTCTTCTTTTCTAGTTTTTTAAGATGAAGTTTAGGTTGTTTATTTGGGCTTGTTCTTGTTTTTGGAGATAGGCCTGTAATGATATGAACTTTCCTCTTTTGATCGCTTTGCCATGTCCCAAAAGTTTTGTATGTTGTACTATCATTATCATTTGTTTCTATGTATCTCTTGATCTCTGTTTTTATTTCTTCTCTGACCAGTTATTCTTCAGTAGCTTCTTGTTTATCTCCATGTATTTGTGGTTCTTCCTGATTTCTTTCTGCAGTTATCTTTAGTTTCAAAGCACAATCATAGAACATGTTGGTATGATTTCATCCCTCTTATATTTGTTGAGGCTATTTTTGTATTCCAGTATGTGGTTGATCCTTGAGAATATTCCATATGCATAGAGAAGAATGTATACACAGCTGTTTGGGGATGGAAGGCTCTGTAAATGTCAATTATGTCTAGTTGGTCAATGTGTCATTTAAGGATGTTATTTCTTTTTATTGATTTTCTTTTGGATGATCTGTCCATATCCGACAGTGGGGTATTTAGACCCTACTATGATAGTGTTTTGGTCTGTTTCTCCCTATAGTTCTGTTAGTAATTGCTTTACATATTTCGGGCTCCTTGATTGGGAGCATAGATATAATAAGTGTTATGTCTTCATGCTGCATGATTCTCTTTATCATTATGAAGTGTTTCCCATGTTTTTCTTTAACTTTTTTTGAAGTCTATTTCATCTGATATTCATATTGCTATTCCTGCTGTGCTCAGAATGCCATTTTTGAAATATCATTTTCCACCCTTTCACTTGAGTCTGTATTTGTCTTTGGAGCTGAGATATGTCTCCTGGAGGTAATATAGGTTGTTTTTTTTTTTTTTTGATCCATTCTGCAACTCTGTGCCTTTTTATTGGTGAGTTCAGTCCATTTATATTTAGGGTGATTATTGAAATATGAGGTGTTCTTATAGCCATTTATTGTTTGCTTTCTGATAGTCGGTGTTTCCATTGCTTCCTTGTCCTTATGTTTCTGTTTTCTTTATTTTGGTTGGCTTTGTGGGTTTTTGTCTGGTCTTCTTGTTTTATGTTATATACTTCAGTTCTTAAAGTTTTTTTGTTACCATTATGTATATGGAAAGGATATTTATATACATACAGTCATTCATTTTGTTGTGTCTATGTGTGCCTTATCTCCTTTCCTCTTTGCTAATTTGATCTTTCAACCCACCCCTTTTCAGTCATTGTTATCTCAATTTTTCCCTATGAATGCTGAATTTTCATTACTATCTTGTTATAACAATTCTCTTCTTATTATAATCTTATAATGCCCTGTTCTCAGTAAGGATTGCACTTCTGCTTCTATTTGCCTGATAGTCACTTTACTTCTAATTGTGTATTCTTTTTTTTTTGTTTGTTATTTTGTTTTAGGTGAGTTGACCCTTTTCAATATTTCCTGTAGTGCAGGCCTTAGTGGAGAATTCCCTCAATTTTGTATGTTTGGAAAGGTCTTAATTTTTCTTTATATTTAAACAGAGCTTAGATGGATACATTTTTCTAGGCTGTAATTCCTTTCCTTAATAGTTTTGTATTTGATTCTCTTCCTTTCTAGTTGTAAAGACTGTGCTGAGAAGTCTGAGGATAATATAATGGTTTCCCTTTATAAGTTACCATTTTCTTCTCCCTGACTACCCTGAGAATTCTATCTTTGCTGTTCATTTTTGATAACTTTAATACAATGTGTCTTGGTGAAGGCCTTTTTGGGTTGAGATAATTGTGTGTCTGTTGACTTTTTGAATTCCAAGCTCCAGTTCATTCCTTAGATTTGGGAAATTCCCATCAACTATTCTTCTAAAAATGCTTTCAATCTCTGTTCCTTTTCCTCATCTTCAATAATGCATATTATTTTATTTCTTCTCCTGATATTATCAGCTAGTTCTTTTACTTTCTTTGATTATTTTTCATTCTTCAGTTTCTCTCTTCTTCTTCTGATTTATTTCTAGATTTCTATGTTCAATATCACTGATCCTTTCCTCCATTTGTTCAGCTCAATTTCCCATACTTGCTATTTCCTTTTTCGACTCTTGCAGAGTGCTTTTTATCTAAAGAAGATCTATTCTGTTGTTCTTGAGGGTTTCAGTCTCCTTGCTCTGCTCATCTAGTTGTGATTTCTATTCCTGAAATTGTGATATAAATCATTTTGGAACTCACTGATATTTTTTAGAAGTGCTATCCTGAAGTCTCTGTCATTTAAGTCACATATTTCTATGTCTGTAAGCTTATTTTCTGGAGATGTTTCTCTTTCTTTATGAGATGCCTTGGTTTTTTGTGGTGTTTAATGAACTATTTCCCCAC
>PUFA01002563.1:0-25564 GCA_003508835.1 Eonycteris spelaea | reverse complement strand
AAGGGAGCAGTTACCTACACCCTCTTCTGGTTTTTGCTTATAGGATACTGAGAAAATAAAACAGTTTTTCTACCAACTTTTGTCAGGAATGGACTTCTTTCTACAATTATAACAAAGTGGTGAGTGTTTTCATTTAGGAGTTCAATATTTTGTTCTGGAAGTAATCACTTCCAAGGTTAACAGTGGCCACACATAAGTCTGGAGATCTTTATAATTTGAAGTCTAATAGGGATTTAATGGTTTGTTTCAGAAAGAATACTCCATTTTTTTTTTCAATTTTACAAAATATTATTAAATGGTCTTCATCATAAGAGACTTTCAAGTTACAAAAGTGGATAGAATTATATAAGACCTGTACTCATTATCCAGCTCCAAAATTTATCTATTTGTGAACTGTCTTGTTTTCATCCATAGTTCCATCTACTTCTCCCTCTAATATTATTTTGAAATATCTCAGATGCAAATCTTCATCCATAAACGTTTCAGTATGTGTACGTAAAAATTTAAGAGCTATTTTTCTACATAACTAGAATATCAACCTCACTCTTAAAATTAATAAATAAAATTATTTTATCATCAATAGACCATTGTTCAAATTTCCAGCTATGTCATGAATATTTTTTAAGTTTGTTTGCATTCAAGAGCCCAAGGGGCTTAATATACTTGCTTGTTGTGGTCTTTTTAGTCCCTTTTCTTCTCTAGTTTCCCCCTCCTAATTTTTTTTGCTTGCAAATTATTTGTTTTGAAGAATACCTTCCTCTTTTTTTAATCCCTAAGCTTCTTTAACTCCAGAAAACTTCTCAGCCCTTCACTAAAATGTCATTAAGGATAAGCCAATACAGACTTCTTTCAGGCAAGCCTGATCTGCACTCTCTAGAGATTCCTTTACATTTACGACTTTTGGGATCAAAGTTTTAATAACACCAAGCTGACAGCATTCTTACCTGTGTGGTTCTGTTTACTCTGTATTCTCAAATGCCTGTTGAAATTCCTCAAAGCATTTCAGCAAAATTGGTAAAACTTATCTTCTGATACCTGCCACTCTTTGCATTCAAGGTTCAAAGTTCTCTTTCACCAGGATCTGCTCCAAGTACCTGAGGATAGTTATGTTTGTGTGTCTCCTAGTTTGTATAGCTTTTCTTACTTTCTTGAGTGCCATGTCTCAGTTCAGAGTGGTAGGGATGGACTGATAGCCGAGGATTCCTGTCAATCTATGCTGCTTTCATCTATTACTTGGTCTCTTTCTAGAAAAGGCCACTCATTTTATATATCTCATTCTCTGAGGAACAAGGTTTAAATATCACTTTCTTTTTTTTAATTGTATTTATTGAGTAAACATTGTTAATACAATTATGTAATTTCAGGTGTACATTATCATTTGACATATGTATATTCTATTGTGTGTTTACCAACCAAAGTCCAGTTTCCTTTGGCTACCATATATTGACCCCTTTTACCCAAATCACCATCCTCTAATCCCTTTACCTGACCCCCTTTAACACTGACTACCTTCACCCTCCTCCTTCACCCCACCACTAACCACTACTCTATAGTCCTCTGGTAATGACTAGTCTATAGAACATGACCATGACTTTCTGTTTGTTTGTTTGCTCATTTGTTGCGTTTAGGTTTATATCCACATATAAGTGACATCATGTGATTTTCAACATTTTATGTCTGGCTTATTTTGCTTAGCATGATTATCTCGAAGTCCATCTATATTGTCGCAAATAGCAGTGATATTATCTCTACTTATGGCTGAGTAATATTCCATTGTATATATCTACCACACAGCTTTTTAGCCAATATGTATCGTAGGGCACTTTGGTTGCTTCCATGTCCTGGCCACTGTGAATAATGCTGCTATGAACATCGATGTGCAAATATCTATTCGAATATGGGTTTTCAAGTCTTTGGGGTAAATACCCAGTAGAGATATTGCTGGATCATATGGTAGATCAATTCTTAGTTTTTTTGAGGTAACTCCATACTGTTTTCCATAGTGGCTGTACCAAGTTGCAGTTCCACAGCAGTGTAAAGGGTTCCTTTTTCTCTGAATCCTCTCCAACGTGTATTACTTGTCCTGTTGATGATAGCTATTCAACAGGTGTGAAATTGTATCTCATTATGGTTTTGATTTGCATTTCCCTAATAGCTAGCAATGCTGAGCATCTTTTCATGTATTTTTGGCCATGTATTTATGTCCTCTAGGGAGAAGTGTCTGTTCAGGTCCACTGCCCATTTTCAGATGGGATCATTTGTTTTGTTCATTTTGTTTTGTTTTGTTATTGAGTTGTATGAGTTCTTTGCATATTTTGATATTAGGCCCTTATCAGAGGTGTTGCTTGCAAATATATTCTCCCATTCGGATGGCTGTCTCTTTACCTTGTTGACAATGTTTTTTTACTGAGTATAAGCTTTTAGTATGTCGTCCATTCATTACTTTAGCTTTTACTTCCCTTGCTCTTGAGGTCAAATTCATAAAATCCTCTTTAAGGACAAAGTCCTTGAGTTTAGTTCTATGTTTTCTTCTATGAATTTTATTGTTCAAGTCTTATATTCAGGCCCTTAATCCATTTTGAGTTAATTTTGGTGTGTAGTGATAGAAAACAGTCTAGTTTCTTCTTTTGCAAGAGGTTTTCCAGTTTTCCCAGCACCATTAATTGAAGAGGTTTCCTTCTTTCTCCACTGTATGTTTTTGGCTTTTTTTGTCAAAAGTTATTTGCCCATATAAATATGAGTTTACTTCTGGACTCTCAATTCTGTTCCACTGGTCTGTGTGTCTGGTTTGCTGGCCAATACCATGCCATTTTGAGTACTATCAATTTGTAGTATAATTTGAAGTCAGGCAGAGTGATGCCTCCAGATTTGTTCTTTTATTCAGGGTGGCTTTGGCAACTTGGGGTCTTTTTTGCTTCCATACAAATCTGATAATGTTTTTTTTTCTATTTCTTTAAAAATGTAGATGAGAATTTTGTATAATGCTTTAGGTATTATGATCATTTTACCTAAGTTGATCTTCCAATTCAAAAGCACAGAATATTATTTCCATTTCTTTGTATTTTCTCTATTTCTTTAATAGGGTCTTGTAGTTTCATTATACAGGTCCTTCACATGTTTCATTAGATTCTATTCCTAAGGTATTTTACACTTTTTGTTGCAATTACAAAGGAATTATTTTTCCACTTCTTTTTCTGACACTACATTATTAGAGTATAGGAAAGCTATGATTTTTGAGCCTGATTTTTATGGAGAGACTTTACTGTATTTGCTTATTGTTTCTAGCAGTGTTCTTGTGGAATCTTTAGGGTTTTCTATATAGAGAATCATGTCATCTGCAAATAGTGCCAGTTTGACTACTTCATTTCTTATTTGGATGCTGTTTATATCTTTCTATTATTTGATTGTACTACGCTAGGGAACTCCAATGATGTATTGAATAACTGATGATAATGGAATCCTTGCCTTGGTCCTGATCTTAGAGGGAAGATCTTTAGTTTTTTCACCATTAGGCATAATGTTGGCTGAGGTTTTTGTCAATATATGGACTTTATTATGTTAAGATACTTTCCTTCTATATCAATTTTATTAGTGTTTCGATCATAAATGGATGCTGTATCTTATCGAAGGCTTTTTCTGCATCTATTGATATGACCATATGACTCTTTTTTTAACTTGTTTCTGTGGTGTATCACATTAATCGATTTGCATATTTTGAACCATCCCTGTGCTTCTGGATGAAGTCCACCTGATTGTGGTGTATAATCTTTTCAATATGCTGCTAGTATTTTGTTCGCTGTATCTTTATTTAAGATTTCTGCATCTGTGTTCATGAGAGATATTGGTCTGTAGTTTTCTTTCTTTGTTTATCTTTACCAGGTTTTGGTATCAGAGTAATATTGGTTCATAAAATGAGTTGAGAAATATTGCTTCCTCTTTCCATTTTTTGAAAGTTTATTGAGGAGAATAGGGATTAAATCTTTTTCGAAAGTTTCATAAAATTCACTGATGAAAGCCATCAGGTCCTGAACTTTTACTTTTTGGTAGATTTTGGATGATTATTTCAATTTACATATTGCTGATCAGTCTCTTTAGATATTCCAGTTCTTCTTGATTTGGTCCAGGAAGGTTATATTTTTCTAAGCACTTGTCCATTTCTAGGTTATTAATTTGGTGTTATATACTTTTTTAATAATATTCTTGTATGATCCTTTGAATTTCTGCATATCTGTGTAATTCCCTCTTTCATCCCTAATTTTATTTATTTGTGTCCTTTCTCTTTTTTCTTTAGTGAGTCGAGCCAGAGTTTGTCAATTTTATTAACTTCTCAAAGAATGAGCTCTTTATTGTTTTATTATTTCTATCTTTTTTTCTTATTTTATTTTTTCTACTCTAATTTTGATTATTTCTTTCCTTCTGCCATTTAGGCTTCATTTGTTCTTCCTTTTCTAGTTTTTTATAATGAAGTGTAGGTTGTTTGGGCGGGCTCATTCTTGTTTTTAGAGATAGGCCTGTAATGAGATGAACTTTCCTCTTACAACCTCTTTGCCGTGTTCCAAAAGTTTTGATATGTTGTACTATTATTATCATTCATTTGTATGTATCTCTTGATCTCTCTTTTTATTTCTTCTCTGAACCCAGTTTTCTTCAGTAGCATGTTGTTTAATTTCCATGTACTTTGTGGTTCTTCCCACTTTCTTTTTATGGTAGATCTCTAGTTTCAAAGCATTATGATCAGAGAACATGATTAGTATGATTTCAAACCTCTTACATTTGTTGAGGCTATCTCTGTGTCTCCAGTATGTGTTCAATACTTGAGAATGTTCCATGTGCACTAGACAAGAATGTATAAACAGCTGTTTTTAGGGATGGAAGGCTCTGTAAATGTCAATCATGTCCTGTTGGTTTCATGTGTCATTTAAGGATTTTATTTTCTTATTGATTTTCTGTTTGGATCATCTGTCCATATCCGACAGTGGGGTATTTAGGTCCCTTACTATGATGGTGTTTTGGTCTGTTTCTCTCTTTAGTTCTGGTGGTAATTTCTTTACATATGTCGGACTCCCTGACTGGGAGCTTAGATATTAATGAATGTTATGTCTTCTTGGTTCATGATTCCCCTTCATTATGAAGTGTCTCTGAGTATTTTTCTTTACCTTTTTTATGTTAAAGACTATTTTGTCTGATACTAGTACCACTACTCCTGCTTTTCTCTAAATGTCATTTGCTCGAAATAGCGTTTTCCACCCTTTAACTTGAGTCTATATTTATCTTTGGAACTGAGATGTGTCTCCTGGAGGCAGCATATAGTTGTTTATTATTTTTTTAAATTCAAATTGCAACTCTGTGCCTTTATTGGTGAGTTCCGTACATTTACATTTAGGATGATTATTTAAATACGAGGCCTTCTTATAGACATTTTATCTTTGCTTTCTGATAGCGAAGTGCTTCATGGCTTCCTTGTCCTTGTGTTTCTGATATTTTTATTTTGTTTGGCTTTTGTTTCATTTTACTTCTGTTTCTTCTTGTTTTATGTATATACTTCAGTTCTTAATCTTTGGCATGCGATTACCTTTACAAATATGTAGAGGGTAGTTATATTATATATATATATATATATATATATATATATATATATATACAGTCTTCTATTTTGTTCTGTGTATGCCTTATCTTCATTCCTCTTTGCAAATCTGGATCTTCGAATCTTCCTCTTTCAGTTATTGTTGTCTCAGTTTGTCTCTATATCTGTTGAACATTCATTACAATCTTGTTATAACAATTATCTTCTTATTATTTAAGCTTGTAATGCTCTGTTCTTAGTAAGGGTCGCACTCCTATGACACCATTTGCCTGTTAGTCACTTATTCCTAATTATGTATTTTTTTGTCATTTTGTTTTAGTCGAACGGACCCCTTTTAGTATTTCCTATAGTGCAGGCCTCCATAGTGAATAATTCCCTTAATTTTTATATGCCTGGAAAGGTCTTAACTTTTCCTTTATATCTAAAGGAGAGTTTAGCTGGATACATTATTCTAGGCTGGTAGTTCCTTTCACTTAATAGTTTAAATATTTGATTACATTTCTTTCTGGCTTATAAAGTTTGCACTGAGAAGTCCAAGGATAATCTAATGGGTATTCCTTTATAGGTTACTGATTTTTTTCTCCCTGACAATCCTGAGAATTCTGTCTTTGTCATTTATTTTTGATAATTTTAACAACATGTCTTGGCGAAGGCCTTTTTGGGTAGAGGTAATTGGGTGTTCTGTTGACTTCTTGAATTCCGAGCTCCAGCTTATTCCTTCGATTTGAGAAATTCTCATTAACTATTTGTCTGAAAATGCTTTCTAATCTCTGTTCCTTTTCCTCACTTCGATAATGCCTATTATTCTTATGTTTCCTTTCCTGATAGTATCAACTAGTTCTTGAATTTCTCTTTCATTATTTTTCATTCTTCAGTTTCTCTCTTCTTCCTTCTGATTTATTTCTAGATTTCTGTCTTTGATATTGCTGATCCTTTCCTCCAGTGGTCAACTCTATTTCCTAAGCTTGCTATTCCATTTTTCAAGTCTTACAGTGTATTTTTTATCTCCAGGAGATGTATTCTTTTTGAGGGTTTCAGTGTCCTTGCTCTGCTCATCTAGTTGTTTTTTCAATTTCTGAAATTGTTAATATTACTCATTTTGGAATGCGCTAAGTTTTTTCAGAAGTACCATCCTGAAGTCTTTATCATATAAGTTACATATTTATATGTCTATAAGCTTATTTTCTGGAGATTTTTCTCTTTTTTTCTGAGATGCCTTGTCACCTCGGTTGTTCTTGGTGTTTAATGGACTTTTCTCCACCTGTTCATTAATGGAAATGTATTTTGCTTTTTTTCTGGAAGAAAAGATTTATTATATCAAGTCTCTCTTTAGCCTGTGGCAAAGAAGGTGCTTTTCTTTTGGTTTCCAATAGGTGGCATCTGAGGCTCTTGGGTCCCTGCTTTATATAAAGCTTTAAACATTCCTTTTTATTTTCTGATAGATATTTAATCATGCTCGTTCCTCTCAGTTTCTGTCCCTATCAGTATTAGCAACAGTTTGGGTAGCGTTTGCTCAGATTCCGCTGGGGCTCCATAGTGTTCAGTCTTGGAGGGCATGGGAGGAATGCCCTCTGGGTTGTAGGTTGGGTCCTGTGGCCCATCCTCAGTTTTGCAACCATGCTGGGTAAAAATCAACTCTTGTTTCTCTGCCAGTCACTTCTCTGCTTTCTACCCTGATGACTGGGCCCTACATCCAGCTGGCCATGGGGAGCTCTCTACCTTCCCAGGCAAGGCTGTACAAGGAACTTGCCACAGGAACTCACAGTTCCTTCTCCCACCCTCCTCCTGAGGGGAGCTCTGGCGGCTTCGATAGGCAGCTTCTTTATTTCTCCCAGCCCACCGCCTAACACCTGTGGTTCTACCTGTGGGAACTCTTATACGCAGATTCCACACTCAGATGTACTGGTATGCAGTTTGGATGTTTTTTTTGTAAAGTTTTAGATGTTCAGCTTATTTTTGTTTCAAGGGGAGAGATCTGGGATGTCTCTCACTCTGCCATGTTTCCAAAGAACTTAAATATCATTCTGTTCCTCATGTCTTCCCTGTTGATTAAATACCAATCAACACCCTCAGAATGCTGTGGCAAATATATACATAGACCACTTTTTACCTCTTCATCTTCCAGTCATTCTATACCTGATGCAATGTGTGAACACAACTTGTATAGACTTTCAGTTTCAAATTTGTCCCAGTTCCCTGAGTGTTCTCTAAAGCCAGGAATGTTCTCTGAGAGTACACTTCTATCTCCTCCTATAGTTTATATTGTAGATACCCATCAGTCAAGGATTCGTAATAATAATCTTCAATAAAATCCTAAAAAATGCAATCTGAATGTTCTTAGGCTTCAGCTTCCTATGTACACTAAAGATAATAAATAAACATTAAAATTTGAATTTCACTCACAAGTAATACCTACTTATTGATGTATGACCTCTTCAAGATCTACCATAGTGATTTCTGAAAATTTCCATGTTTCTTACTTATGCTCAAGTACAAGATCACTTTCTGCTCCCACCTTGTTGATATTTTCTGCCTGTGAGCCTATTTATTAATGGAGGTGCTTACTTAGAATACTACCTCTCAGTATTCTTAAAAACTGAGCGGACTACATCTCTCTTAACTCTCCATTTCACTTTGTCTCTTGATCTTGAGAAGATGTTTATTCCCAAAGTCTCACAAAAATTCTTGCTTGAAAAAATAGAGTCCTTTCAGTTTCCACTTGTAGAATATTTCTGCATAGTGGTCAGGTGGAGTCCCTGTAGCAAGCTCTTTGGAAGGCCATACTGTCCTCTCCATCTCCGGTAACTCCAGAGGAAACAGGCCCTGTTCCAAAAGGCTCACACATAAATTTCTTCTTGTTAACCCCTTTCCTCAGGAAATCGGGGGCGGAAACAGATGTTGTCAGCTAAAAACTCATCTCAAACTCAGACCAGCCAAACCCAATATGCTATTATTCTTCTTATAGATGGTATACACATCATTTTTATTGCATTTGGAAAGTGATGTGCTAAAAATGAATGACTGAATTTGTTAATGTCATTGAGTATAGATGTAAATTTATTTATTAAAGAAATATTTATTGAGTGTCTTCTATGAGTCAGGATATTTTGGTGAACTGGAAATAAAACAAGATACAATCCACTCTTACACAAACTGTATCTATACTAGTTTATCTCAATAATGGTAATTCCATGCCTTCTACAGAAATTTTGGGAGAAGGCATTCCTAACTTGAAGAAAGCTGTCATTTTCTGATACCATACAGCTACTCTATCATGTGACTATAAATTTATGCTGTAAATGGCTTTCAACAAATAAGAACTCTAAATTGTCTTCATCAAAATGCAATTGAATATATGTCATTGCACAAATCTGTTCAATCCTTCAGTGTGCTGTAATAATGTTCTACCTTCTTTTCTTTTTCTTTTTTCATTTAGGCGTATCAATTCCTATCCCAGTGATTGGACTGAGAGATGAAGACAAAGTGTTTGTCAGTAACACCACCTGCGTGCTGAATGACCCAAATTTCGTTCTTATTGGGTCCTTCGTAGCTTTCTTCATACCGCTGACCATCATGGTGATTACGTACTGCCTGACGATCCACGTTCTTCACAAACAAGCTCTGATGTTACTTCACGGCCACGGCCACACCGAGGAACCACCCGGAATAAGCCTGGATTTCCTGAAGTGCTGCAAGAATACCACCGATGAAAACTCTGTAAACCCTAACCAAGATTTGAATCCACGCGGAAGAAAGAAGAAAGAAAGACGTCCTCGGGGCACCATGCAAGCTATCAACAATGAACGGAAAGCATCGAAAGTCCTTGGCATTGTTTTCTTTGTGTTTCTGATCATGTGGTGCCCGTTTTTTATTACCAATATTCTGTCAGTTCTTTGTGGGAAAGCATGTAATCAAAAGCTCATGGAAAAACTTCTGAATGTGTTTGTTTGGATTGGCTATGTTTGTTCAGGAATTAACCCTCTGGTGTACACTCTTTTCAACAAAGTTTACCGAAGGGCTTTTTCCAACTACTTGCGTTGCAATTATAAGGCAGAAAAAAAGCCTCCCGTAAGGCAAATGCCGAGAGTTGTTGCTACTGTGTTGTCTGGGAGAGAACTCAATGTTAACATTTACCGGCACACCAACGAACCAGTGATAAAGAAAGCTATTGACAACGAGCCCGGAATAGAGATGCAAGTTGAGAATTTGGAGCTACCAGTCAATCCCTCCAATATAGTTAGTGAAAGGATTAGTAGTGTGTAAGAAAGAGCAGCACAGTCTTTTCCTACAGTAAAGCTACAAATGTAGGAAAATGATGATCTATTATTTTTCTGTTGGTCATAACTAATGTAAATACTGCAGTCTGGGAAAAAAGTGGTTTTTATATATAGCTTTGCAACTCTGTACTTTATGATCATTCATACAATAGTGAGACTTAGGGTTCTATATTTACTGTTTATAATAGATGAGAATAAATTATTTTGATTCTTTGATGCACAAAGTACTGATTTTTCTCTTTCCTTTCCTCCCTCCTTTTCTTTCTCTCTGTTTTCTCTCTCTCTCTCTCTCTCCTCTCTCTCTCTCTCTCTCTTCTCTCTCTCTCTCTTTTTTGCATAAGGAAATGTTCGTCTTAGGTGGCATTTGCAGGAGACCAGAATGATGCACAAGACAGTGGTTATATTTCACCCACATGAAAATTAATAAATTCAGCAAAATCTTTTTTCCGGGTTAACAGTAAATATAACACTTTTAATTCTTGCTATGTTGTTATCATCTACACACATACACACAGTAAGATAGGTCTGCCTTCCTATATGCCTTCCTATATTCTATCACATCTATTAGTAAGTCAAAGGCAAAACAGTTTTGTTGTCACAAATGAGGCAAAATTTGACATTGCCAGAATGTTGCATTGGTATTTTACTGCAATGTCTGTCCCCAAACATAGTGATATTTTAACATAGCAGCTGGTTAACCGGGACTACAGAAGAGGAAGGATGATACGAGATATATTGACCAATAGCTTTTCACTTCTTTAGGACAATGTTCAAATTCTGATTATAACGACAAGCAAATTAAAATTATTGTTTTCATTCTGGTCCTTAGTAGATACCTAATTTCATAATTAAACTGGGAAATGAGATCTGATTTATCTCCAAATCCAGGATTCAACGTCTATTGGGTTTTGATCTCAGGATCCTGGAAATTTGTGTGCCACACACAGAGTGAAATTAACATTTTTGAGCCTTATTAAAACAATTTCTTATTTATGGTACCTCTATCTATAGGACCTAATTTAGTAGTCCATTTTTGAGTAAAACTTGCATTGGAAGCGTAGATGATCAAAATCTTGGGAGTATTACTTGATTAAGGACTACAGAATTAAGCCCTTAGAATGTGAAAAAAAATAACTAAAAAGAAGCTGTCACTAAATTATAGAAATAACAGAAATACAGAGTTTCCATTTGGATGTTAAACAAAATTTATCTCATTTTTAGATCCTTCCAAACTCTCCAGTGCAGGAAAAGGCTGCAGCTAATTTGTAAAAGTGGTAAGCTCTTCACTGTACTGCAATTATGTACCAGAAGTTTAAATCTTTGTTAAAATATAGTGTCATGTTACAATAAGTGTTACCATTGTTTCATTTATGAGCCTACAGCTCTCTAAGAATTCAGTACCATTTTACTAGTTTGTTAACCATGAAAAGTTTTCAAGCATTACTAAAATCAGACCATTAAATCTATGCCGAATATACAAGTGTTTTCAGTAACTGTATTTCCATGTGTGTCTATTTCACACAGCTATAGATCAATTTCTGAAGAATTCATGATGCTATTTCTTATGCCTGACAGTTACTTACACACCTTAGAGGGTGCCTCTCAGTATCCGGAAATTTGTGATGGCAGAATCTGGATTTCTAAAACCCTGATCTGTGTCTTCAACACACAGCTTAAATAAATCCAGACAGTCTGCCATAGGGGCAGTGGGAGAGCTACTGTATTCGAGGAAACTCTTACAGTCTCTACTTGATTTGCAACACTGCCAAATTTCAGTCAGTCGCTTGAGCATGCCCAAATATAACATTAAAAAAAAGTCTACTGCCTGTTAGCTCTGTTGAACTGCATGTTAAAACTATTAGATGAAATTGAATGGGATGGTCTAATTCTTATTGAAACAAAAATGTCTGAAGAAATACAGCATGCATTGAGCATGCACATACAGATGGTGTCCTGCATATATGCCATGTATGTTGCATGAATCCATCGATTTGTATTAATGTAAGGCAGAGAAGGTGATATCAAAAGGACTGAAAAAATCCTTCAGCAGTCCTTAGAAAGACAACACATTCAGATCTAAAATATTGTATTAGAAAAAATTGGAAACATCTGATTTTTTAATCTGATTTTTAAATCAGGGCAAGCTCATAGCACATGTTTTACGAAGAAACAAAACATAAACCACAATTTTCAAAAACACTAGCAATAAGTTGAATGATAATAGCTTATAGCACATTTGTTAATAACTCTTATGTCATCAAGTAGTAGTGCTTAATAGTACCCGACAGAGTAACTATTCTCAAATTGTGTGCTATTCATAAGCTCTGTGAGTTTGGTATGAAACAAATATACTCATTTGGATATAAATCTTATGGTTAAATGTTAAATCTACAATTTTTATAAATGTTTTAAAAAGTCTATGTGGTAAATATAAACATGGTGAGTTTACTGTCAAACAAATTATTTTGATGTGCTACTCTATATGCATATCTGTTTAAGACACGTGCAACACACTGCCTTATATGATTTCCTATAAATTTTCTCCTTCATTATATGGTACTTTTTGTGGCAAAGAGTTGTCTTATTCCTGGTTCCTGTATGTTATCCACTCCAAGTTTTTGTGATACTTCCTGTTAATTTATTAAATTTATTAAATGTTGGCTATTATATCATATACCATTTTTCCCCTTGCATCTTTTGAGGGGAAATATAGAACTTCGCTTCATTTTCTTTTAAAATGAATTTTTATCCTGTAAAATAAATTCACAAACACAACCAGAAAATATCAATCTTCTAATTAATTCTGCATATACTCAAACACTACAACACCAGAGGAAAGACAAATAAAAGGTGTAAACATCAAAAATAATATTAAAATGCCATTATTGATTACTCATGAGCAGAATAACTCTACTCTCAAATTATCCTATCTTCCTTAACCTGAGTAGGGACCTGGATGGCTCACATGCTTTTCCTTGCTATAGGTATCATTAGTACCTTATTCCCACCAGACTCTAAACTCCCCAAGAACAAAAAGGACCACATCTACCTTGTTGATAGTTTTATCTCCAATAGATAGTGGCCACTTCACATTCAGGAGGTATGTATTGAGCATCAATAATTATGGGCCTCGTGTTACACTTTCCTGTTTCCAAAATGAGCCTTACTAATACTCCCTTACTACTCACTATTCACTTATGCAGTGTGGTATGATCACTTTAACATACTCTATCCTCAATGGCTTTCAATATCTTTGCAATCATTGGGGCATCATACTAAGCTGCTCTGTTCCTCTAAACCTGGAGCCAGGTACATTGGCCTTTGCTTTCAACGTTTATACCTTCTTGATGCTGGATGAGCCTAAGCAATACTGGAATGAATTCAGTGACCTGAGATAAAAGCGAGAATACTTCACTTCCTTGCAACTATGCCTAGGTTGATTCCAAAGAATGAGTCAAGAGATAAAGGTTGATTGGGATTTCCAGGAGCGAGTCAAGATGGCGGATTAGGTATAAACAGGGTTTGCCTCCCTCGGGTACGCATTAAAATTACAAACAAAAATTAAAAAAAATAATCAACATGGAGAATCACCTGAAGTCCAGCATATCATAACTCATACGTCTGATAATATAAAGAAGGAGCTACGTCGAAGCCAGTAGGAGGGACAGTAGCAAATTGGGCTGGACTCTCACTTACAGGTGGTGGTGGAGCACTGGATGGAGAGTGAGACTGTAGAGGCCCTTCTGAAGGAGAAGGGGATCCTAGCTCCATAAGGGAACTCACCAGCCCAGGGAAGAGGAGTTCCCAAAAAAAATCTGACTGCAAAAACCAGACAGGATTCTAGCTGTCTAGGGGAGGTGGAAAGAGACTGAAATCCCACACACCTCATTAAAGGGCCCACACAAAGCCTCTCTAGCTTGCACTCACGAGGGCACCGATGGTGGAATGGAGACTCAGGCAAGATTCATATGAGGAAAGACTGCATTACCTGGTGCCAGAACGAGGGATACATAGGAAGCCCATTGTGCCTTGGTCAAGGCCCTCCTACAGGGCAGTCTACAAATTGACAGCAACAGCTGGCCTGTGCAGATACCTCCCTGGCACAGCCAATTCTGAAGCTACACTGGCCTGAGGAGATCAAACCCGCCCCACCCAACCTGCATACTGCCTGGGGCAGCTTGTTGCTGGACTGCTGCCTCTCCCTGCCCCTCTCCAGAACCAAACAATTCTCACAGGCAGCAGACCTCAACCAGCACTGTGAGTGTGTTTTGGGGGACATTTTCATGCTGTCAACATGAGCCTGGGCAGATTGTGGGGGAGTTGTGGGCCAGTTCCAGACAGCAGCTGGTCTTGCTGTGATCTGTGAATTTTGTGAAAACACATAGGCAGACAGATGAGTTGAAACAAGACTGAAGCTATATTGGTCTGATTTCCCTAAGATTCCACTTCACCCAACCCACAAATTGTCCACAACAGCTTTTTGACAGGCAACACCCTCCCGCCCTGCCCCTTTTCCAGGGTTGCACATTTTTCTCAGTCAACAGACCTTGGCTAGTACAGTGAGCACATTTCAGGGAAATCGGTTGCGGATAAACCCCTGCTGCCTCCACAAGCTGCAATATCTCTTGGGGGAATCGCAAGGGCCTATAAGACCACCCCAGACAGCAGCTGGTCTCATTGTGATCTGTGACCACAGCAGGAAAGTGCAGGCACAGAAATTGCAGCAAAACTAAAGCTGTATTGGCCTGACGGCCCTTGGCTCCCTGAGATCTCACTTCACCCAAGCCAAAAAGTGCCCGCAGCATGGTGATAAGCAGTTGCCACTGCCCCTACTCCAATCCGTGGTTGTGTATTCTGTGTAAGTAACAGATGTCAGATATCACAGTAAGCAAATTTCAGGGGAAACTGAAGAGCAGATCACTGCTGCTAGCGTGAGATACAATACAGCTTGAGCAGATTGCAAGGGTTGGTGGGTCCACCCCAAATGGCAGTAGGCCTCGCAGTGATATGTGACTTTTGTGAGAGCCTACAGTCACATTGTTGGCAGCAAAGCTGATGCCATATAGGCTTGACAGCTTTGTGTTTTGTTGAGACACCACCCCACCTAACCCACAAATTACCAGTGGCAAGCGTGTTCCCAGGCAACCCAGGCACTTCCTGTGCTTTCCTTTGGACATGAATTCAAACAAATAACAGCACTCAACGTGAGTGTCACATGCAAAGACCAGGCATCTGGGAGAAGCTCTTGGTGGTGGGCCACAAACTCATGTCCAGGAGCTTCAGTATTCTTGAACAGATCTCGGGTGTTTGCAGGTCAAAAGTGGCCTTGCTAGAAACTGAGACATGTTTAGGAAGCCACAGAGATAACACTGGCATTTAAATTGACCCAGGTGACTTCTTAGGTCTCCTTGTTCAGAGGCTCTTCCAGTTGCATAGTCTCACGGGCAACTGACAGGCATTTTAAGACCTTAAGTAGCACTGCTCCTTCTGCTAAACTGCCCTAGGCCCAGAACTGGGGTAACAGACTGTGTCCTACAGCATTGTCTTCCCCACGTACATATATATCCAGCATAAGCAGCAACCATCTGCAGATCATTTAATAGCTCTTAACAGGTAGCCCTGAGCAATCAAAGATCATCACCGACATTGACCAACTGGGGAGCCCCTTCAAAAGAAGCCACAAAACCAATACTTCCAAAGGCTGGCGCTAGACCACAACAGAGCAATTCCTGACTTGCCCCATAAGTGGTACACACAAAGAGTGGTCTCAAAAAGTACACAACCCTGCTTGGACAAATTCCACCCAGTGTGGTCAGTCCCCACACACAGCAACTCATGTCTTGTGGGCAGGGCCAGTTCCCACAATTAGTCAGTCCAAGAGCTAATCCCATCCACTGAGATACTAACACCAATAAAGCCTTTGCTCACTCATAACCCGCACAATATCACGTCAGAGCCCATGGCACAGGTGATTAGGGAGAGTGTGCCTGGGCCACTAATTGCTTTTCTCCTGCTGCTTTCAAAATTCTGTTTTTGTTTTTAACCTTTGACATTTTAATTATGATGTGTCTTAGTGTGAGTCTCTTGGGCTCATCTTCTCTGGGACTCTCTGCACTTCCTGATCTTGTATGTCTATTTCCTTCATCAGGTTAGGGAAATTTTTCATAATTATTTCTTCAAGTAGATTTTCAATTCATTTCTGTAACTCTTCTCTTTTTGGTACTCATATGATGCCAGGTTTGTGGCTGCTCAGCAAGAGTTGTGGGGCATACTGGTGCCAGATGCTCCTTGTTTAGATTTTGTGAACCTTTTAGAGGTTTTTGGAAAGTCTGCAGCATGAGCCAAGATGGGTTTCTTTCTATGGGAAAGCCACTGGAAGTGGCTTGGCTGGGCCCACAAGTGAGTTGTGGCAGGGTCTCAAGGCATCACCAAGGAGGCGTGACCAGTTTTAGCCAGGTTGATGCATTCTTAGATATGGCACCCATCTTGTCTGCATGCCAGGAGCAGAGAGGGCTCAACAAAGGAAAAATGGATTCTAAGCACTTCTCTCTGGGGAAAAGCTGCCCTTCCAGCCCTCACCCTAAAGCCAGACAACTAAGTTTTTCCCCATATTTCCCCAGCACCTTTCAAGCTACTGCCCAGTGCTGGAGCTCAGAACAATTGAGTTCTTTAGTGAGCAAGTCCATGAGTGGTCCCTTTAAGGGACCACCTGGTATCCCAGCTGCCTTCCGTATCAGTCAGCCATAATCTCTGTTGTTTTCACAGTCAGAAGTTGTAGAGACTTCTCTTCCAGCACTGAAGCCCTGGTATAGGGAGCCTGGTTTGTGGCTTTAACTCCCTGCTCCTGCAATGGACTTCAGCAACTGAGATTTCCCTTCTGATTTTTAACTGCCACATGTGAGTGTGGAACCAGCCCAATCCACATCCATGTCTTCACCCTTCCTACCAGTCTGGAAGTGGCTTCTTCTCTATGTCCTTCATTATAGTACTTTTGTTCAGCTGGACTTCAGGTGATTCTTAACAATAGTTGTTATGTAGTTTAGTTGTAATTTCGATGTAGTCATGAGCAAAGGCAAGCACAGCATTTATCTACTTTGCAATCTTGACCAGGAATCTAATCTGTCTTAAATCGATTTAATTATTAGACCAACCAAAATAATGTAGAATAGTAGAGAAATTTTTTTTTTCCTTTCCTACAATATTTACTGTTTTTATCGAAGATTACTTCTGTCTGAAGTAATCTCTTTAAACAATTGCTTTTGTTCAGTCCTGCTTGTGATAAATCCTCTCAAGTTTTGTTTATCTTTAATTTTCAGAAATTTATAATGTATCTAGTTGTGGTTTCTTTTGTATATATCTTGCTTGCTATTTGCTGAGTTTCTTGAAAAGATAGGTTTATATCTTTCATCAATTTTGAAAATCATTGGCTATACTGTTTTTTAATATTGTTTCTGCCTTATTTCTCGTCTCTACTCCTGGGACCCTAATTACTCATATGTTCAATATTTTTAACATGTTCTACCTGTCTCTTAAACTCTCATCTGTTTTTATCCATTTTAGTTTCCTCTTTATGCTTCAGTTTATATACTTTCTATTGACCTTGTTCCTATTTAACTATTTTTTAAATCTATGTTCAATCTGTTATTAAATTCATCCACTGAGCTATCAATCTCAGATAGTGTATCAGTTTCCAAGTGCAAATTATTTTTTTTTTGATTCCAATTCTAAGATAAAATAATCCAGTCATTTATCTGTTCACTCTCATTAAATTAAAACTTTTAGTCATAGTAATTTTAAAGTATTTTTTACTAACTTCAATATCTTGATCACCTGTGAATGTGCCTTATGTGTTTTTTTTCTCTTGACTACATGTCACATCCTCTTTCCTCTTTATATGTCTCATAATTTTTATTATATGTCCAACATTGTGAATTAAAGATCCACAGAAACTCCAAATGATACTATCTTTCACCACAGATGGTTCTAATAGTGTATGGCATAGGTGTAGGGGATGATCATGAGAACCTAGTCAGGGATTAAGTTTCTTTTTGCTGGATTTAAGATTTTGTAAGTTTGTTTACTTCTGCATCACAAGTGATTCTAGAGCATCTCCTTCCATTTATTTTTAAATTGAAACCCTGGTAGAGCTTTGTCTCTTAAGCCTAAAAGACTATCAGAGATTCAGTTCTGCCATTTACAAATTTTTGGCTTCAAATTTTTGCAAAAGTATTGAGCAAGAAATAGCCATGTTTTTGATACCCAGTTTTGTCATGCTAATCTTACATGAATGCCAAAATCTGTGCTGCTCTTTTTTGCCTCTCAGTGGTGGCCTTCTATAAGAGATCCAACCTGCATTTTTAAAGTCTAGGTGAGTCCAGTATTAATAAATTCCCCCAGATAAAAGGAAATCATACAGCCTCATTGTTAATTTACCACTCTTTTGAGGGCTTTTCTTTCTTTTATGCTTTGATTTTGCAGGCCATTTCTCCCTCTTTCCTAAATACTCTGAGATTACAGAATATTTTACTTTGCCCTTTTGAAGCTTTTAGCTTGGTTACTTATCATCCCACTCGGGATCCTAAGAAAGCAGTATTTGTGTATTTAAGGCCTCTCTAACTAAATTTTGTCACCTTAGTCCCATGTAACCAATAAAAGCTTTGATGATTTCTCTTTCTCCATATGTGACCCTTTGTTCGTGCCCAGAATTAGCAAATGCCCTGAGTGAGAAAATGGTGATTTAGTAATATGCTTACTTGTATACAGTTTTCATTCTCCAAATTTTAGTCAATTTAGTGATTATTGTTTCCATAGTCTTAATGGGTTTAAATAAGATTTTGTAAAATATCTTAAAAAAATTTTGCTGCAGTCAGTGGAAGTATTAATCCGCCATACTTATGTGGTACTTAGAAGCAAAAGCACCTTTATTGCTTCTGAAAAAAAACAATTGTGAAAATAAAACTCACTTTGGATAAAAATTCTTATTGTATACATGTACACTGAAGGAAGAGGCTCCATCTAACTCTATGCTTCATGATCCCATACCTTAGAAGTAATCTCATCACAGTTGATTTGTTTGTTCTTTGAAAAATCTTCCAGACATATAGATACATATGTGTGCTATGTTTATCACTTATTTATAAAAGGTAATATTCTGCATTTGAGAGTTTCCACCTCACTCAATCTTTATATTCAAAAAGATTTTTAACTCAACTATTAAACTTACAATGCATTAAAAATCAGGAAATGCAAAGGCACTTTATTCAGTTGCAGAAAAGCTAAAAAGATTTAAACAGTCTCCTGTTGTAAAATTTTGTTTTTTTTCTAGTATCTTGCTAGTACAATTCTGCAGTAAGTGTTCTTTCATATATGCTTATGAATGCATGAAATAGTAAAGATGGAGGATCATTAGATAAATATGAAATTTCTTAATCATAGAGTGTATATATTTTATGTATTGACAGATATTAATTGCCCTCTAAAGAGATTTTATTAATTGTTCCTGTTCCTCCAGTTTCTAGTGATGGAGTTTAGGACACATTACCCCAAAATATGGCACCTTGACATACTGAGTATGTTAAGCTGAAAGAGTTTGAGAAAACAGCAGAAAAAGGAAGGTCACTCTGACCTTCTCACTCGTCCTCACACCCTGGCCCTCCCAGCTCTTCTCCCTGAAACAGATCATAAAACTCTCATGTAAAAGATGCCCTCCATACATCTGGAGGAAAATAGCATCCTTATCTCCAAAGACAAAGGAACATCTAGAAGAATCTGAAAAAAAAACATGGGCTTTCCTAATTTTTCCCCCACTTTACTACACTTATTTCATATTTTCATATTTCTTAATAAATCTACACAAACTGCTCACTCTTCATCAAACCTAGCATAAAAATACTCAGGCCTTTTTCTAGGGGTCTTCATTTCCTTATTAAGGCCCTGTGTCACACAAGACTTATATTAAATAAATTTTATGTTTTCCTCCTGTTAATTTGTCTTCATCAGTTAATGTTCAGACCTAGCTAGGTAAAACAGAGGGTCCTGATTTAATGTATAATTTTTATTTAATATGTAGCTCCAGCACTCAATTCAAGTTCTTCACAGCATGCTGGTAAGCTTTAACCCTTTTCTACTAGTCATTAAACTTCCTGAAGCAGCAAGAAATAGTGGCCATGCCTTGACAAATAGTCACAAGGTATGGGTTTCTGTTCAGCTGAAGATAACATCATGGCCTAAGTTGTGTTTCAGCTCTTGAGCCTTAAAGCAAGCACCCTTGGCCACATCCCCATGAAACCAGACTGAAGGGCCCCAAAACTGACCACTTTATCTTCTGAAATTATGATTTACTCCCTTAACTCACTCTTGACAATCAGCAAGACCCATAATCCTAAATCCCTTACTTATGATGAATTGTGATTTTATTCTGTAAATATCCTTGTCTATAAAACATCGAGAAGTTCAGGCTTTTAAGCAATAGCTTTCTGTTCTCCTGGGTAGCACATTCAGAATAAAATAGCCAATCTTTCTCCACTGTAATTCTTGGTGTTTAGTGTTTTGGTCTGCTAGCTCCAGGTGGATGAACTCTTTCTAGCTGGTAACATGGGGGCCCTAAGAGTTCGAGTAAAACGTATTCCTCCCCTACACTTGCCAACATTGTGACTGCATTATAAAATCAATTTTTTGCCTTTACAAATATGAAAATTAAAATGTTATCTCATTTCTATTTTATTTTAATTATTCTTATTTAGAGATCAGACCATTTTTTAGTCAATTGAATATCTCATTTCTTTATATCAGAATATTAGTCTATAATTATTGTGAAAGAGTTACCTCATATCCATTATGTGTGTACTAAATATTCTTTTTCAAATTACATTTAAATTATAATTTTGTTATGGGATTTTAATACAGATTTTTTTTTTACTTTTCTGATCAAAGATATTTTCTCTTTACTTAATAGCTTTTCAGGTTTCAATGCTTCCCCCAAAACTATCTACCTTCTAAAAATTTTTAAATATATGCATTGTCCAAAATTTCTCCTCCAATTTTAAGGAATACAGTTTTAAATTATGAAACATAGATTTAACTAATATATTTCTGGCAAAATCAAACAGTAATATATTTATAAACCTTTGTATGTGTTGAATTGTCATATTCTTCTAGTATAAAGTAGTATTTGATATGTACAAGATATCACAATATTGACATTCAAAATGTTTGCTCTAATTGTCTTATTTTTTATTTCTCATGGTGAATTTTTATTATTGTTGAATTTTGGAGAGTTTTTAATATATTTTTTTTAGTTTTCAAAAACAGTTGGCATACAGTATTAGATTAGTTTGAGGGGTACAATATAGTGATTATATATTTATATAACTTACAAAGCAATCACCTTGATAAATTTGTACCCATCTGACTCCATATAATTATTACTATATTATCGACTATATTTCTTATGCAATAATTTACATCCCTATGACTATGCTGTAAACTAATAATTTGTGCTTCTCAATCCTTTCCACTTTTTCACCTACCCTTAAAGTCCTAACCCATCTAGTAACAAGCAAAATGTTCTCTGTATCTATGAGTTTCTGTTTTGTTGTGTTTTTTTGTTCTTTAAATTCTATATGTAAGTAAAGTCATATGGCATTTGTCTTTTTCTGTCAGAGTTACTCCACTCAGCGCAATGCCCTCTAGGTCTATCTACATTATCACAGATGACCAGATTTTGTTCTTTTTCATGGTCTAATAATATTCCATTCTTTTTCCTTTCTTTTTCCATTCTTCCATGAATAGATAACCAGGTTGCCTCCATATCTAGGCCATTGCGAACAATGCTGCAATAAACATATGGACTCACATGTCCCTTTAAAGTAGTGTTTTGGGTTTCTCCAGATAAATGCACACATGTGGGATTACAGGGTCCTTTTGTTTATCTTGTCATAGCTTTTGTTTAAAAGTTTACTTTGTCTGGTATTAGTACTGCTAATCCAGTTTTTTGTTTGTTTCAATTTTCATGAAATTTTTTTTCCCTTTCCTTTACTTTCATATTGTGTGTCTTTCTATCTGAAGTGAGTTTCTTGTAGGCAACATATGTAAGGGTCTTGTTTCTTTATTCATTCAGCCACTCAATCTTTCAATTGGAACATTTAATTCATTTATATTTAAAACAATTGCTGATAAATATATAGTTATTACCATTTTATTATTTACATTTTAAAAATTTTTGTTCTTCTTCTCAGAGAAGTTCCTCTAACATTTCTTGTAATACTGCCTTGATGGTGATGAACTCCATTAGTGTTTCCTTGTCTAGGAAGCTCTTTATCTGTCCTTTGATAGATTTATCTGTCCTAAATGATAGCTCTGTTGGGTAGAGTAATCTCAGCTGTAGATTCTTGTTTTCCTCACTTTGAATATTTTGTGCCAGTCCCTTTTGGCCTGCACACTTTCTTTGAGAAATCAGCTGACAGTCTAATGGAAGCTCCCTTGTAGGTAACTGACTGTTTTTTCCCCCTGCTTTTAAAATTCGTCTTTGTCTTTAACCTTGGCAATTTTAATCATAATGTGTCTTAGTATGGAGCTCTTTGGGTTCATCTTGTAGGGAACTATCTGCACTTCCTGAGCTCACATGTCTATTTCCTTTGACATGTTAAGGAAGTTCTCCATCATTAGTTCTTCAAAGGTTTTAGATTTCTTGCTTTCTCTTTTTTCTTTCTGGTACCCCCATGATGCAAATATTGGTATGCTTGATGATGTCCCAGAGCCCCATTAAACTAGCCTCATTTTCTTAAATCTTTTTTTTCTTGTTGCTGTTCTGATTGATTGTTTTCTGCTACCTCATCTTCTAGATTGCTGATTCAATTCTCTGCTTCACTTAATCTAATCCTGATACCTACGACGTTATTCATCAATTCAGTTATTGTATTCTAAATTCTGACTGGTGCTTTACTATATCTCCATTTTTATGGTTTTTTTTTTGTCATTTCTTTGTTAATGTTCTCACTAAGTTCATCTACTCTTCCACTAAGTTCATAGAGCATTCTTATAACCAGTGTTTTAAACTCTGCATCTGGTTTCCATTTTGTTCAGTTCTTTTTCTGGAGCTTTGTTCTGTTCTTTCATTTGGGACTTTTATTTTTCTCCTAATTGTGGCTGCCTTCCTGTGTTTATTTAAATATATTAGGTTTGGCTGCTATGTCTCTCAGTTTTGTAGAGTAGCTTTATGTAGTAGGAAAACTGTGGGGCCCACTGGCACAGTCTCCCTGGTCACCTGAGCCAGGTGCTCCGGGAGTATCCCTTATATGAGCTGTATGTGTCCTTTTGTTGTAGTTGAGCTTTGGTTGTTTTTTTCACGTCAATGGGAAGGATTGACCCTGAGGTTGATCGGTTATGAAGACTGACTGCTGAATACAATGGATGAGCAGCTGTTATGTAGGGCCTGACCTTATGAAATAGAATTTACTTCATCAGGGCTCTAGTGCCTGTCAAGTCTGCTTTTTAGGTGTGTCATCCTCATATGGGGACCCAGGTACTGCTCTATCTCAGTTGGAAGTTGGTCACTGGACTTGCTTGCCTAGATGCCTACTAGAAGGGGCCCTGACACAGGCTAAGTTCAGTTGCATCTTATGTCCTGCCCAGGGTCACCTGGCATGAGCCATCAAGCAATCCACTAATGACCACCACACATGCTGAGCTTGTAGGTGCCTTGAGAGGTCGAGCTGAGAACTGAAGTTGGCTGCCACTAGAGCCTGGCTTGGGTTGCTTAGAAAGTGCTACTTAGCATGCTGAGCCAGATGCTGCTAGTTTGGTTTTGTGAACCTTAGAGATATTTTAGGAAAGCCCACAGTGTGAGCCATGACAGGTCATTTGTATGGAAAAGCTACTGGAAGCAGCTTGGAATTAATATCTTTTAAATAAACAACAACATACAACATATAAATACCTTGAATTAAAATAGTAAATTTAGAGAACATTCTAGAAAAGTTTCTTTTCAGTTTTATAACTCATATTTAGTAATATCATGTATGTTTTACCATTGTCAAATTTGGAAGCCTCTATAGTCTTTTGTATATGAACTATAATATTACAGGGCATTTCGATTTTCTTGTACAGTGCCTAATTTTAATATTATTTGAATTAACAACACTAATTATCCCAAAAAATTCAAAAGCATTTCAAAATTGTTGCTGTGTTGTTTTGAGCTTCATAATTATGTAATCAAACTACTTTTTACTATATACATTGATAACTGATTAAAAGGAATAGAAAATTTTCAATGGTGCCTTTAATCCTTTAGGCCATTTTGCTTGCTTACTGACAATTTGTGTGTTGTTACCTTTATAACTGACAGACTTTATCAGGACAAGATACATCAAACATAAGAAATAAATCAATATGTGAGGATGAATAAAATAAGCAACTTCACACAGATTTTTAAATTTCTGTTATAGAAATTCTAAAAAGTATATTTTGTCAAATCCAATAAAAAAGATCAAGACAAAATTACAAAACTATGAGTAAGGTGACTAACAGACAGAAATAAGAAACTGCAACCCTAATTCAGAATATGTATTACACACTTAAATATAACATAAAGATTAAAGAATTTAAAAGCATTAAAAAAGAGAGAGACGACAATAGCTACTGCAATTCAGAAATGAACCCAGCATATAGAGATAATTTGCGACAACAAAAACACACAAAGGAAGGGGTAAAGTTCTGAATTAGCAAAGATGAATGGATATAAGATGCATTTAGAATTAAAAGGAATACTGTATATATGGAACTTTCTTTTGCATTACCCTGATGGTAACCACATACACATGAAAATCTGTAACTGAGAAATGAAGCATAAAAGAGGAAACAAAGGGAAAAATTATAGATATACCACAAAATTAAAACAAAAGAAGCACAGAATTCTGAGGGAAAAATGGCATAGATGATAGAGGCTTTGTTCATCCCTCTTGTGAAAAAATCAAATTGTGACAAACATGGAGGAAAAAGCAACCAATGTTGCCTCGGATCTAGAAGAACAGAACACTACAACTATAGAGAGAAACAATAACCCTGCAACAATAGAAGGTAGGAGGAGGCAAAGACATGAGGCTGCCCAGTCAGAAGCGGCTAAGTGGTACAGAACAGCAGCAGATGCAGCAGGTAGCTGCAGATGCCTCTTAAAGGGGATGTGTGTGTGAGTGAAATTTTGCAGTAATGGAACTGCTTGCTCACTGAGCACCACACCTGGTCAGCTGAACAAGGCGGAGCATCAGGGACTTACAGGGGGACACTGAGGTCAGTGAGGTCCAGAGGCTAATCCCTCTCCCAGGCATAAGTGCTGGTGGTACCCATTGCTCCTCTGTTGAGCCCTCCTACCTCCAAGTCTACAGATGCAGTGCCTCCATAGCTCAGTCATCATCAAACTGGATAACAGAGGTCATTCGGTCCAGAGAATTTCCTGAAACTCCACCTCCCCCAACATGCAGTTCCTCCCAAGTCACGTCCAGGTGTATCTTCCACGGCCCAGTGCTACTTGTTGAGCCAACTTCAAGACTCACACTGGTGGCAGCTGGCCTTGGTTTCTGGAATGGCCTCTTGAGACAACTATAAGCTCAGTATCTGTGGATTGCCTGCTGAATCTTAACAGGTGGCCTCAGAGGGGCACAGGCTGGAGCTAAACTTGGCCTGCAACTGAATCCCTCTCAGGACTGTG
>PUFA01002562.1:0-27220 GCA_003508835.1 Eonycteris spelaea | reverse complement strand
ACCATTAACAACCAAGATGACAAGGCAGTTCAGAAAGAAAGAGAAAAAATATCTATGAAATCATCTTAAAGACATGGAAGTATGCAACTTAAATTATGGATTCAGTATGGTACTTCTAAATAAACTTAATTAAATCCAAAATAGTTCATATTAACAATTCTAGAAATTGAAAAAGCGACTAGATCAGCAGAATGAGGGTTTTGTTTTTTGGTTTTTTTTTTTTTTGGTGTTTGTTTGGAGCTGAAGAACACATTAAAAGAGATAAAAAATAAAATAGCTAGCTTGGAAATAGAGTCGAACAAACGGGGAAAAGAATCAGTGATATAAAAGACAGAAATCTAGAAATAAATCAGAAGGAAGAAGAGAGAAACCAAAGAATGAAAAATAATGAAAGAGAAATATAAGAAGTAGCTGATACCATCAGGAAAGGTAATATAAGAATAATGGGAATTTTCAAGAGAGAGGAAAAGAACTAGAGATTAGAAAGCATTTTCAGACAAATAGTTGACAAGAATTTCCCAAATATAAGAAATGAGTTGGCACTTGGAATTCAAAAAGTCAACAGAACACTCAATTATCTCAACCCAAAAAGGCCTTCTGCAAAACACATTGTATTAAAATTATGTCCTCCTTTGTCTCTTATTTTGGCCTTTGTTTTATTAAAAAAATATTTATTTTAATTAGTTTCAAGTATACAATACATTGGATAGATCTACATAGTTTATAAAACGATCCACCCAGTTACACTCTCCCTCCTCTGACCCTCCACCTAGCCAATGTATTAATGCTAACTGCATTCCCTATGCCATGCTCTCCGTCCCTGTGACAATCCATTAGTACCAATTAGTACTTCTTTAACCCTTCACTCCAGTCTCCTAGCCTCCAAAGTACCCCTCTCTGTCCATCACCAAATCGGCCACTGTATTTGTGAGTTTGTTTTTGATTAGTTTTTTTTTTATTCCTTAGATTTTGCATATAAGTGAAAACATATAGTATTCATCTTTCTCTGTCTGACTTAAATACCGTCTAGGTCCATCAAAGCAATATCTTTTCCCAACTCCTTCCTTTTAGTCTGTGTATGTCTTTTAATCTGTGAGTCTTTTGTACTTTTTCTTCTTAAAGAAGTCCTTCCAACATTTCCTGTAATACTGACTTGGTGGAGATAAATTCCTTTAGCTTATTTTTGTTGGGAGCTCTTTATCTGTCCTTCAACTCTAAATTAAATGATAGCTTTGCTGGATAAAGTATCTTTGGTTGTAGATCCTGGGTCTTCATCTTGTCGAATACAACACACACACACACACACACACACACACACACACACACACATATATTTTTTTTGCCAAGTATTTCTGTCTTGCATAGTTTCTTTTGAGAAATCAGCTGCCAGTCTTCTGGGTGCCCCCTTGTAGGTAACTTATTGCTTTTCTCTTGCTGCTTTTAAGACTGACTCTTTGTATGTAACCTTTGGCATTGTAATTATGATGTGTCTTGGTGTGGGCCTCTTTGGGTTCCCGGTTTTGGGATTCTCTGAGCTTCCTTGGGTTGTATGTCTATTTTCTTCACCAGATTTGGAACGTTTTCCATTATTATTTCTTCAAATAGCTCTTCAACATATTGTTTTCTTTCCAATACCCCTATGACACAAATAATTTTACATTGAATAGTGTCCCATATGCTCCTTAAATTATTTTTGTAGTCTTGGTATCTCATCTCTTGCCATTATGCTTGCACGTCCTTGGATTTCCCATCCTCTAGATAGGGCATTTGATCCTTTTCTTTATTTACTTTGTTTATTCCTTTGTTATTCCATTTAATATACTTCTTATCTCAGATAATGTGTTTTTCATTTCTGACTGGTTCCCTTTTATAATTTCCATTTCCATTTTTATGTTTTTTTAAATCTCTTTGTTGAAGTTCTCACTGAATCTATCTATATTCCCAAAAGTTCCTTGAGCATCTTTATAACAAGTGTTTTGAACTCTGCATCTGTTAGATTGCTTGACTCCATTATATTTGGATCTCTGTTCTGTTCCCATATGATTTCTGCTTCTTTGTCTTACCATTTTGGCTGCCTTTCCATGTCTATTTCTATGTACTAAGCAAAGTCTTAAGTCTCCCAGTCTTATTAGTGTGGATTTGTGAAGTAGTTGTCCAGGGCATAGTCCTGAGAGGGGTTCAGCTGCAGGCCAAACTAGCAAAGCCTCTACCCTTTGGGCCACCTGGTAAGATTCAGCAAGCAATCCACAGATGCTATGCTTATAGTTGCCTCAAACCGAGGCCAGCTGCTTCCAGTGTGAGTGTCGATGCTGCTCAGCAAAGAGCGTCTGACTCACTGAGGCTATACCTGGATATGGCTTGGGTGGGGCTGTGAGTTGGGGGAGGAGGAGATTCAGGAATCCTCTGGGCAGAGTGACCTCTGTTATCCAGTTTGATGACTTCATGGCTCTGGTGGCGTTGTGTCTGCACTGGGAAGGGGAGAGGGTTCAACAGAGAACAATGGATACCGCGGGCACTTCTGTACATATGAGTCTCACCTGTACCTTCACTCTGAGAATTTCTTCCTGTAAGTCCCTGGTGCCCACTGCATGCAGCAGAATTATCATTGGTGCTCACAACGAGCAAGTCCGGCACCCAAAAATCCGCTTGTGGATGCTGCCCCTTTAAGAGGCTTTCTTCCACTACCACTTGTCAGACTCTGTCTCACTCAGCTGCTTGAGACCAGGCAGCCATGGTTCCTTGCCCTGTCCTACCTTTTGCCATTGCAGGATGATTTCTTATATTTCTTTCTATTTTTTGGGCTTATCATCTAGATCCCAGGCAATTTTCCTTGCTGCTGCTCCTTGTTTCTATCACAACTTTGATTTGGTCGCCTTTGGGATGAACAGAGCCTCTCTCATCTACACCATTATTTTTTCGTCTCCTAGCCTTTGTTTAAAAGTCTATTTTGTCTAATTTAAGTTTTGCTTCCCCGGTTTTTTTCATTTCCATTTATGTGAAATATTATTTTTTATCCTTACTTTCAGTCTGTGTGTGTCTTTCCATCTGACATTGGTCTCTTTTAGACAGCATATGTATGTGTCATTTCCTTATCCATTTAGCTACCCTATGCCTTTTTATTGAATCATTTAGCTCATTTACATTTAAAGTGATTATTGATAAGTACATACTTATTGTTTTTTTTTTTTTTGTTTTGTTGTTTGTTTTACACAAAAGAAGAGCCTTTAAATTTCTTGCAATACTAGCTTAGTGGTGATAAATTTCTTTAACTTTTTCCTGTCCAGAGAGCTCTTAATTTTAATTTTAATTGATAGCCTTGCTGGGTAGGGTAGTATCAATTGTAGGTCCTTGTTTTCATTGCTTTGAATATTTCATGCCAGTTTCTTCTGGTCTACACATTTTCAGTTGAAAAATCAGCAGACTGTCTTATGGAGCTCTCTTGTAAATAACTAGCTGCCTTTTGCTAGCTGCTTTTATGATTTCCTTTTTGTCTTTAACCTTGGCATTTTAATTATGATGTGTCTTGGTGTGGACTTCTTTTGGTTCATCCTGTTTGGCACTCTCTGTACTTGCTGAACTTTTATGTCCATTTTTTTTTTCACCAGGATAGAAAAGTTTTCCATCATTATCATCAAATAGGTTTCAATCCCTTGCTTTCTCTTCTTCTGGTATTTTTATGATACAAATTTAGTTATGCTTGATTTTGTCCCAGAGGCCCCTAAACTATCCTCATTTTTAATTAGTTTCAGTATACAGCACAACAATTAAGCATTTATCTAATTTATGAAGTGATCCCCCTGATTACTCTAGTACCCATTGGCACTACACATTTATTTTTCTTTTTGCTGATCAGATTAGGTGTTTACTGTTACTTGTTTTCCAAATCGCTGATTTAATTCTCTGCTTCATCTAATCTATTGTTTTTCCTAGTATTTTCATTTCAGTTATTATATTCTTTATTTCAGAATGATACTTTTTATGGTTCCTATGTCCTTTTTTCCTTACTATTTTTTGTAGAAGTTCTCACTGAGGTCATCTACTCCTCTTAAGTTTATTAAGCATTCTTAAAACCAGTGTTTTGAACTATATATCTGGTAGGTTTCTCTCTTCCACTTAATTTAGTTCTTTTTCTGGAGTTTTCTCCGGTCCTTTCATTTGGGTAATGTTGTTTTCTTATTTTGGCTGCCTCTCTGTGTTTGTATCTTTGAACTAGGTAGATCTGCTATGTCTCCAGTCTTGGCCTGGTGGCTTTATGTATAGGTGCCCTGGAATGCCCAGTGGTGCAGTCTCTGTGATCACCTGTACTAGGTACTCCAGTAGTGTCCATTGTGTGGGTTGTATGTGCCCTCCTTTGTAGTTGAGCCTCAATTGCTATTGGCATATCAGTGGGTAAAATTGACTCGCTGGCTGATTGGCTGTAAGGATTGGCCATGCCCACAGCAATGAGCTGCTGTGTGGAATCTAAACTTTTGGAGTGGGACTTGTCCCAGCGGGCTTGTGTGCCTGTTTAGGCCACCTTTGTGTGTGCCGCTTGTATAGCTAATCAAGTGGTGCTCTGTTGTGTCTAATTACAGGCTTCAGGTGTGTTTTTCTGGGCCTCTGGAGAGCTGTCATGCAAACCAAGGTCAGCCACTACTTGTGATTGGTTCAGTGTTACCTGGTAGAATCTACAAAGTTATATGCAGTTTGTTACTTCCTGTGCTGGATCTGGAGGCATGTGGGAGAGGCCATACTGTGAACTGATGCTGATGCCAGTACTGGGACTAGAGGAGCTCATCAAAAGGCCCAGGACATCTCAAGACCTGAGACTCCCTGCCAGCTGCCTTTTAGGCTTAGCATCTGAAAGAGTCTTATGTGGTAGGCAAATTAGATGGGACGAGATCTGAGGGAGTCACCAGGGTTGGACAAGTTGTGTTCTCCAGGTTTACAGATTCAGATTTCATACCAGTGGTAGCCTGTGGCTACCACAAAAGTCTCAGATAACGCCGAGGCCAACTAATGCCCGCCTCAGGCCTGCAGACCCCTGAAATTTGTTGAAGAAGTAATGAAGCTTGGGCTAGGATTTTTTGCCTGCCACTGAAAGTGACTCCAGAGGTGTCTGAGCCAAGGCCTGTTGATTGCTTCTGAAGGATCCTCCTTCTGAGAGCTCCAGCTGGGGCTGGTTGCCTATCCACAAACATGTCTCCAGCATTGTTGGAGTTGGGTGGGGTGGGGTTTTAGGGAGTCACTGGGGTGGAACCCGTTGAGTTCACTAGGCTGATGCAGTCACATTTGGTATATGGATTGAGGGCTCAATGCAGACAAGATGGTTCTATAGGCTGCACAGGACAGGGACTCAACAAAAGACAATGGAGTTGTTCCTCTAGCTTTGGTCCTGAAGCGACACAACTCAGTCTTTCCCTGTATGTCTCTGGCCCCCTAGCTGCTGTCCCTTTGCTGTGGAGCCCAGGGTTAGTGCCTGGAAGTTGAGTGGGTCTGTATCAGACACTTTAAGGAAATGTCTGGGTCTCCAGCTTCCTTTCCTCTCACCTGGACATTTAAAACTTGCTGCTGATTTTCACAGCCAGATATTGTGGGAGCTCCTTTTCCTGGCACTAAAATTCTTGGATAAGGAACCCTGGTGTTAGCCCTTCACCTTCTTGGAGGGATCTCCACAGCTGAGATATCTCTCCAATTCTCAACCACCACATGTGGTTGTGGAGCCAGCTTGTTTTGCATCTCCATTCTCCTGCAAGTCTCTCTGTGGCCTCCTCTTTACATCCTTAATTTACAGGATTTCTCTTTGGCTAGTCTTCAAATGGTTCTCCAGGTTTGTTGTTTTATAATATTGTAATTTTAATGCAGTCATGGGAGGAGGCAAATAGTGTTTACCTACTCTGCCATCTCGACCAGATCCCGTAAACCAGGAACATTTTTAAAATTAGAAAAAATTTTGTATAGGTTATATTAGCAATTTTCCCATGGCCAGAATGAAGGTCTATAATATCTGCTGGAAACATGTATAATAGCATAATTCAGTGTTATATATGCAAATGTCTTTCATACAGTAAAGTTACTAGAATGCTTTATAATATGTACAACTGGTTTCCTACATACACTAGAGCATAGACAAATAATATAAAAAATATAAAATTGATTCAACGATCATGGATAAATTTTAAAATCCTTTTAAATCAAATTTATTGGGGAGATATTGATTAATAAAATTATTTAGGTTCAAGTGTGCAATCTAATAATATATCATCTACATATTCATTGTGTGTTCATCACCCAAAGTCAAATTTCCTTCTGTTACCATTTATTTGACTCTCTTTACTATTATCTAGCTCTTTCCATTTTCCTTTTCCTCTGTAACCACTAACTGTCATCTATGTCTTGATGTTTGTTTGTCTTCTTCATTTGTTGCTTTCAGTTTTATATAACGCATATGAGTTAAATCACATTATCTCAGTTTTCTGTCTGACTTATTTCACTTAGCATGATATCTAAGATCCATACATTTGTCACAAATAACAGTATTTTATCTTTTCTTATGGTTGAGTAATTCCTTTGTATATATGTACCACATCTTCTTTATCCAATTATCTATTGAAGGCAGTTCAATTTTTCATTTCTTGTCACCATGAATAATACAATGAACATTGGGTGCATATATCTTTACAGATAAATGTTTTTTCATTTTTTTGGTAGATGCACAGAAAAGGTATACTTGTCATATGGTAAATTTATTATTATTTTTTGAGAAACTCCATACCATTTTTCATAGTGGCTGAACCAATTTACATTCCACTAGCAGTGTATGATTGGCTATTACCAACAAGACAAGTGATATGATTGAATATTTTTATGTTTGCCATTGATTATAATTTTTTTTTTTACAAACTTTAACAAGAAACTGCTTTACTACTATGACAATTTTTACAAATCTCTTCTCTGTTGTCACCACAGTCATGTGTGGAAGGAATGACACAAAAACTCACGGATTTTACCCTCCTGGGCTTCTTTCCAGAATTTAGAAACGTCAAGCCATGGTTTTCATCATTCTCCTGATCTACGTGGCCACCTTATGGCAATGCTCTGCTGATCCTCCTCATTTGGTTGGATTCCAAGCTCTATACCCCCATGTACTTCCTGCTTAGTCAGCTGTCCTTAATGGATTTGACTTTGACCTCTAGGATTGTCCCCAAGATGGCAGCCAACTTCTTCTCTGGACAGCAAGGCATCTCATTCCTGGCTTGTGGACTCAAGTGTTCTTCTCCCTGACTGTGGGCATTGCAGAATGCATCCTTATAACTGTCATGTGCTTTGATCATATGTGGCCATCTGTAATCCCCTCTGGTACTCAGTCATCATCAGTCCTAGGGTTTGCTTGAAGATGATTGTGGGCTGGAGGGGCACTAACTTCCTTGGGCCATACTGCTTTCACCTTGCATTTTCACATCTGCAGCTCCAGAGAGATCCCTCACTTTTTTGCAAAGTCATGGCTGTCCTTAGGATTGTCTGTGAGGACATCTCGGCCTACGAGAAGGCAGTGGTGGTGACACGCATCCTTGTTTTGCTGCTGCCCTTATCTCTCATCTTGTCCTCCTATATTTTCATCTTCCTTGCTGTACTCCGGATGAACTCTCCAGAAGGCAGGAACAAGGCTCTGGCCACCTGCTCCTCTCACCTCTTGTGGTGGGTCTCTATTTTGGTCCATTTATGTGTCATATACATGAGACCTGGCTCTGTTGAGACTCCAAAGTTAAATCAGGGTCTCTTTCTGTTTGGACTTTCCTTCACCCCTCTCTGAACCCTCTTGCCTACAGTCTCAGAAACAAGGAAGTTGTAAGTGCCCTAAAAAAGTTGATGGGGAAGTGTCATCCTCTAGGTAGAGGACAGAAATCCACTATCAGATATAAGCAACTCAGAGATGTACTAGCAAAGGGGGTTTTGTGAGTTAAAACATAACTCCTATAGGAATCTGGAAGAGTCAACTAATCTTACTGAGTTGCAACATTTTTTTGCATCTGCAGAAATTAAAAAAAAATGTTTAAAGACTTTTCCTGTCTTTATCTTAGAATTTCTGTCCAATTTTCCTAGATAATATGTTGCTACAGGACAATGGACTATCCATCCCTCCTCTACACCATTTCTATTTGATGACCATGTGCACTCTAACATTTGCTAAACTTCCTGTTAGTTCCATGGGAGAGAAGGTCAGTTTCTGTACCCATAGAATGAAGAACATCCCCTGGCACACAGGTGATACCTCAGAAAGCATTCACTGGTTAAATTAAGGGTATGATGATAGATTATTGAGAATCAATTAAATTTTCCAGTGTTGTTTTGTTCTACTTAAGAAGACTATGAATTTCCCTTGATCTATACAAGTGAAAAGTCTTTCAAATTTATGTCAGTGCTTCCAATAAGTGGCTCTCTGATCACTCTGTTAGTGGCCTTCCCCATTATTCATATCCACAAAGTAGTTCTGTGCTCATTTTAGACCAACAGAATTAGAACCTGTTATATGAAGCTCAGGAATCTGACTAGCAGAACTTCAAGTGATTCTCAACTACCAAAGGATGGGGACCACTCATTTATTTACTGATATAGTTACTTTTCTAGACCAGCTTTGCAATAATTTATTTGACTTAAATTTACTGATCTTTTATAATGTATCTATAGGATGGATTAATGTACTGGCAGAAATTAATGCATTTTCAAAATTGATAGAGAATAAACTTTTCTTTATAATTTAAAGTTCCGAACACACAGATGTGAGGAAATAAAATAACAAAAAGACATAGTTTGTGTGATAAAATATGACTAACTTAAAATATTTATGACATAGAATAAAATTTTAATTCAAGTTGCATTATAGGTGTTTCCAAAATGTTTTGTAGATCAAAAATGAAGCGATATTCAATATAAATGGTGAGAACACTAGGAACTAATTACAAGTATTTTTAATGATAAATGACATAGAGAAAAAAACAGTTTTTCAGTGAATAAGAAACACTCAAGAAAACTAACTTTTTTATAACTAAAAAGTTAATATAAGTTGCATACAATGTTATATTTGTTGCAGGTGTACAACAAGATGATTAGACATTTATATATTTTATAAAGTGAAGTGATCACTCAATAAATCTAGTACCCATCTGACACCATACATAGTTATTAAGTGTTATTGACTATATTTCTTATGCTGTGCTTTACATTTCCATGACTATTTTGTAACTACCAATTTGTACTTCTTAATCCTTTTTTCCTTTTTCATCCAGCCTCCCAATGGCCCTCCAATCTGGCAACCATAAATACATATTCTTGTATCTATGAGTTTGTTTCTGTTTTGTTTATTTGTTTTGTTCTTTAGATTTCACATATAAATAAATTATATGCGTTTTGTCTTTCTCTGTGTGACACTCAATTCACATGATCCTCTAGGTGCTCTAAGTTGCTGCAAATGACAAGATTTCATTCTTTTTATGGCTGAAAAATACTCCATTGTATACATATACCACCTCTTCTTATCCATTTACCTAATAATAGACACCCAGGTTGCTTCCATATCTTGGCTATTTGAAATAATGCTGCAATGAACATATGGATTCATATATTTTGGGTTTGTTCAGATAAATACCCAGAAGTTTGATTACTGGAGCCTTCTTTGTCTCTTATTATACCTTTTTTTAAAGTCTTTTGTCTGGCATAATGTTGCTTATCTAGCTTTTTAAAATATCCATTTTGATAAAATATCCTTTCAATTTCTTTACTTTCAGTCTGTGTGTCTTTCAATCTGAAATGAGTTTCTTGTAGGCAGCATATGTAAATGTCTTGTTTTTTTAATTCATTCACCCACCCTGTCTGTTGATTGAACACATTTGATCCGTTTACATTTAAAGTAGTTGTTGATAGATATGTAGTTATTGTTATTTTATTTTTCATATTTTAACATATTTTTCTTCTTCTTCTCCTTAAAGAAGTCCTCTAACATTTCTTGTAATACTAGTTTGCTATTGATAAAACTCCTTTAACTTTTTCTTGTCTGAGAAGTTCCTTATCTGTGTTACTATTCTAAATGATAGCTTTGCTGGGTAAAGTAATCTTGGTTGTAGGTCCTTGCTTTTCACCACTTTGAATATTCCCTGCCAATCTCTTCTGGCCTGTAAAGTTTCTGTTGAGAAATCAGCGGACAGTCTAATGGGAGCTTCCTTGTAAAAGCCTCTCTCTTGCTGCTTTAAAATTTGTCTTTGTATTCGACCTTTGACATTTTCATTATAATATGCCTTGATGTGAGCCTCTTGGGGTTCATCTTCTTTGGGACTCTCTGCCCTTCCTGAGCTTGTACATATTCCTTCACCAGGTTAGGGAAGTTTTTAGTCATTATTTCTTCTAAGAGGTTTTCAATTCCTTGTTGTCTCTCTTCTCCTCTGGTACCCCTATGATATGAATGTTGGTATGCTTGATGTTGCTCCAGAGGCCTCTTAAACTAAACTCATTTTTTTTGGTTATTTCTTCTGTTCTCTTTTGATTGGGTGTTTTATGCTACCCTATCTTCTATACCACTGGATTCTATTCTCTGCCTTATCTAATCTACTGTCAATTCCCTCTAATGTATTCTTTATTTCAGTCATTGTATTTTTCATTTCTGACTGGTTCTGTTTTATGTTTTTATCTCTATCTTTATGTTTCCTATCTCTTTGTTAAATTCTCACTGAAGTTATCTGCTCTTCTCCTAAGTTCATTGAGCATCCTCATAACCAGTGTTTTTTGACTTCTGCATCTGGTAGATTGCTTGCCTCCATTTTAGTGAATTATTTTTCTTGAGCTTGGTTTTGTTCTTTCATTTGAGATATGTTTCTTTGTCTCCCCATTTTGGCTGCCTCCCCAGATTTGTTTCTATGTATTAGGTAAGGACTGTTATGTCTCCCGGTTTTACTAGAGTGGGCTTATGTAGTAGATTTCCTCTGGGGTTCAGAGGCACATTCTTTTCTAGTCACTTGAGCCAGGTGATCCAGGTGTGTCCTTGTAGGGGTTGTGTGTGCCTTCCTGTTGTAGTTGAGCCTTGGTTGTTGTACGCATATCAATAGGCGAGATGGATCCTACGTCTGATTGGTTGTGAGAACCGGCCAGTGAGGGCTGAGCCAATGAGCAATATTTGCTGTGATAGAACTCTGGTGACTTCCAAGTTTGTTCTTTGGGTGTGTCATCCTTGGATGCAGTCCGTGTGGTATTATGGGTTGGCCCTAAGATGAGATGGTCTTTGCCACATGGCCAAGTTTAGCCACAGCCTATCCACTTCCCGAGTGGGCACCAAGCAAGACATCACCAAGCAATCTGAAGATGTCTCCCTCCCATGATGAGCTTGATAGTGCTTCAAAGAGGCCAATCCATGAATCAAGGCTGGCTGCCGCTAGAGCTGTACTTAAGCTGCTCAACAAGAGGTATGGGGTATGCCAAAGCCAAGAGCTGCTTGGGTTTTGCAAATATTTCAGATATTTTAGGAAAGTCTGCAGTAAGAGCCAAGATGAGTCCCTTGTACAGAAGCCACTGGAAATGGGTTGCGTGGCCTGCAAGTGTGAAGGGGTGGGGTCATAGAGAATCATTAGGGAAAAGCAACAAGTGCTAGACACGTTGATAGAAACTCAGGTCTGGTGGCCCCCTACATCTGCATGCCAACAGAGAGGGTGGGCTTAATGCTGTAACAATACACCGCTTCCCTCAAGAATTGAAAATGATCTGTTAGCCATCTTGAGTAAGGGAGTGTGTCATGTAATGGAGACTATCACCACCCACTTGGTGGGGCCATTACACTCTAGGACTGCAAGGAGGGTACATAGATAAGGTTGTGTTTGGAAGACAACATTGGGAAAGAAGGAAGAGATAATGAAGAAAGGATAGTTCTAGATGAAGTGTATAATTTAGAAATATATATTAATAAAGAATGCTACTTATGTTTGGAAGTTTTAATTGTTCTAATTTTTAAATTTAATGTTATTAGTTTTGAGTATACACAGTACATTGGTTAGATATTTATATAATTTATAAAAAAAAATCTCCCTAATTGCTCTTTCTCTCATCTGGCTCTCTACCTAGCCATTACATAATTTATATGGAAGTCATAAGCATGTAAAGTTCACAGCAAATAGCTTTCCAGATGGGTCACAGGGAAGTCACTTTTCTTGGACTTTGGACTATGTATTTGTGACCCACTATTTCTTGAGGAGTAGTTTTGTATGAAATTACTTAATCCTCTAAGGGGGAATAATTGAATAAAAATAGTTGGTATGCAGTCATTCAAGAAAATTATGATTTCATTCTAATTAAATCATAGTTCTTTTATTTCTTTCCATTATCTTATTTGTGATTTTAATTTCCTCTCTCTAGTTTAACAGTTCTCTTCTGTGCTTATTTTTTGTTGTAGAACAATTCAAATCTTTGTATAAATACTTATATAAAATTAACCACATTAATAAATACAAGCTGAAAAATATTTGTACCTGAATAAATAATATTTGAAAATGAAAACTAGAATGTGAGAATATGATATAGAAAGATTTGGCTTTTCTAAAAGGGGAGTACAGAGTAACTGGCATTTCTAGAGCTCAGAGATACTAAAAATAAATGAGGGAAGTTGAATTGAGGCAGACAGGAGATAGGAGGTAGTGGAAGACAAATTCCTCTAGTTTTCAGATGCTTCTCTGACTCCAGACACAATTGGATATAAAGATAATTATCTCACCTCAAGTAATTAGTTGAGATGTTATTGGCAATTCAGAAAGTTGAAATCATAATCACCAATTCTATAACTTACACATTTAAAGTCAAAACAATATAAATCTACATGAAAAAGATTCCTATAGAACATGAGTGGTTAATCAAGGTCTTGTTTCTTACAATAATTTTAACATGCCTTCCAGTAGTTAAGTTTCAGGTTTAAGAAGAGAAAAATCAGGTTAGAAAAGAGTGCATTGTGGTGGCAACTAAATGTTTTTTGTTGAGCTATGAGCAGACATCACCATACCCCAAACTCCAGCTCCTGGTCCCCTTGATAGGAACTGCATTCTCCCAGCTACACCTCAATCCACACAAGGTCTCTTTAACATGTTCAAAAAGATATTATGGGAGAGACCATTGTTCACTTAATCACAAGAATATATTGAAAGCCTCCTATGGCAGGCACTGCTTTAGGCACTGGGTCTATAGCAGTGAAGAAAGGAAAAGTACCCCTCATGGAGCTTACATGATAGCTGGAGACATGGGATAAAAGTAAATATTCAATATGTCACATGCTGATAAGTACTCTTAAGAAAAGCAGGGAAGAAAGGTGGAGAGGGATGGTGCTACTCCATGTAGTCGATCAGGGAGGGCGTCTCGATTAAGGAACATTTGAGCAGAGACTGTAATGAGTACGGAGGAGCATCACATTTCAGGGAAAGTTGTTCCATCAAAAAGAACAGTAAAAGAAAAGACTTGGGGGAAGTGGGCATGGATATTGAAGGGATAGTGATGAGGCTAGTATGGTTAATAGCAGTGATAGGAGAGTTAGCGACCAGCATGGGCAACTTACCAGAGCCAGTGAGAATGGCATTACAACATTCAAGGCAGGAGGAAGTTTGAGTTGAATGAAAGCACATCAGCTGAGGAAAGGAGCTCAATTCTGGACGTGTCTCCAGAATGTCTGAGAGAAGTGAGAGAAGTAGGAGACCAGGTAGCTCTGAGACTCTGGCATGCAGCTTGAGAAGAGCCATGTTAAATGTTCGGGTCCAGACTCTGCTTTCACAGTCATCACAGATCTATGGCAGTGGCCTTGGGACAAGAAGCATCTAGATGCTAAGGGTCACTACCACCAGAGTCTGTTTGACCCTGCTTTCTCCTGCTGTGTGGGCTTGTATTCAGACTGCATCACCCCAACTCCCTTGTCTCTGTCTCCTGTTGGATTGGGCCAGTGAAAGTCACCAGCAGGCCAGAAGTAAGAGGGAAAGGAGCTGTTTTCACCAGGCTGGGTTTGGGGAGAAACTCCATCCTCCACCAAGGGCCACCACACTGTATGCAATGCTTCTGATTCTGTTCACACTCCCTCCCCTCAGGCCCAGGCTGACAATGTTCCTGACACTGGTAGCCACTGGCCACTCTGATCTTCCTGTGATATTCCTTGCCTCCCCCCGTCTCTTCACCTCACTGAAACTGACTCACTGCTGAAGAGTATTCTCTTTCTCACTGGAACACTAACCGCAAGGAGAAGTCTCTAACATTGCAGGATTACATCACTTTCTCTCAAATATAACTTCCATAATACAATATATAGTTTCTGCCTTGTTTGGTGGAGGTAAGTGGGACAAGAAGTATTTCAGTAGTACTGATGCTTCCAGGCTTTGTTGATCCCCTTTCTGTGAGCTCTCAGCATCTTTGGGCTGTAGCATGCCTGATGATTGCTAAAGCCTCAGGTTTACTAGCTATTTTGTAACCCAAAATGTGGCTTGAACTCTTGACAATATAACTCACTGACAGATTAGACAGTTGCCAAATCAATAGAGTTCTTACATACCAAACAGAAAAGAGGAAATTCTTGGAAAAAGGATGTTGTGTACTCCTTGGGTCACATCATCGAGTGGGTAAAGCAATCAGAGAACATCTGCTGTCTCAGATCAGAGGACAGCAGTGAGATATCCTACAAGTCCATAGAGAGCAACTACAGTATTTAAGCCCCAAAGGAAGAACATATACTTGGTGAAAATAAAAACTGCATCAAGCCTTTCTTTGTGATGAGAGGCACAATCAATTTCAGAGAACCAAATATTGCGTTTAGACTATTGGCACATTTTCTTCTAAATTTTGGTCTCTGTGCTTATTTATTGCTTAGAACTAACAGGTTAAAGAAGGTATGAAGCTATCCAGGTTCCCTGTAAATCACATCTAGTGTATCATACATATGGAAATGAACACTGGCAAATCATCAAATCTTTACTGACTCTTAGCTGTGCAAAATTACTCTGCAATGTTGATGAAGTGATGAAGAATAAATAAGGAAAGGGTTGATGAAGGCTTATTTTAAGCCCTGAAACATGGTAATTTTTCTGTATGTATCAGAGTCCTTTACTTCACCTGCTTGAGGTAGGGACTCTCAAGAGTTCCTACTCTAGTTTTGGAGAAAATAGATGAACATACTAAACAGCACAAGGGAAACATCATAAAGTAATGTGTGAGATGAGTCAAAAATAGATAGTTTGCTGAGATGAATGAATGTTCTAATCTGTCTACATCCTCTTTCCCCTGCTTTTGGAAAAAAGAGAAATAATCATCTACTTATGTAACCATATACACAATTTATCAACATTCTAGCATGGCCTTGTCATATAAACAACTGCTTCTAATATTTGTTTTTAAAAGAGCGATTTAATATCAAGTGCCCCAAAATAACTGTGTGTGTGAGTGCATGCATGCATGTGCATGTAGGTAGATCTATATGTAGTGGTCAAAACATTTAGTCACCCAGAAATATACTTGTCAAATGGTCTAGAGTGATATAAGAAGACATGGCAGAGTGAGAGATATCCAAGATCTCTCCCTTGAAATAATAATAATCTGAACATCTAAAACTCAACAAATAACATCCAATCTGCACACAAGCATTTTATAGTATATGGACTACACATAAGATCTACCACAGGGAGTCAGATGGTAGACTGGGAGAAACAAAGAAGCTGCCTCTTGCAGCTGGAGCTCCCTGCAGGAAGAGAGGGAAGGGAAAAGGTGCGTGGGTTCCTTGAACAACCCTGCATAGGAGGGATTGCTGTGAGCTCCATGCAGCAGTAGTGCCCAGGGGTCAGGGCATAAACAAACAAGTGGGAAGGCAGAGAAACCACAGCTTATTATTACCAGCCACAGTTGCAAAGTACAAGGCCAAGTCACAAGCCCCCATCCTCAACCAATAACCTCCAAGCATCCCCTCTCCCAGTATCCTCCAAGACTGAAGAACACTGTGGAACCCCAGGGGAATTTGAGCAAATGCTACCAAAACTGTCGTTAACACTGACAGAGACTGAGACTGAAGGTAGCAATCGTGACTGGATATTTATTTATTTAATTATTTTTTTAAAAAGTCATTGTTGTGGTTTCACGTGAAGCAGGTATCCAAGAGGCTTAGATGTCACCTACTGGAAACCAAAAGAAAAATGTCTTCACAGTAATAGGCTAAAGAGGCTTTTATAGAAGTCCAAATGGCATAGATGATAGAGGATTTATCATCTGCTCTTATGGCCACATCAAAGTTGTGATGGAAACATGAAACAAACAGCAAGCAGAGTCACCTGAGGTCTAGATGAAAAAGTCCTACAACTAAGAGAGAAATAAGAAATTGCCTAAAATGGGAGGAGGTAGACTGGAAGGTGCAAGGCTGCCTGTCTCAAGCAGCTAAGTAGAACACAGGCTATGGCAGTGGCAGCAGGCAGCTGCAATACCTCTCAAGTAGGTCCTGTCCTCAACTGGATTTCTACAGTGATAAAATCACTAGCTCTGGGCATCACACATGGTCGGTTGCTTAGGGGACACCAGAGATTTACAGGGGGATACTGAGTTGTTGGAGTGAGGGCCAGAGGTGAGGCTTTCTCTAGGCAGAAGCACTGGTAGCATCTGTTGTTCCTCTGAGAGCCCACCCAACTTCCAGTGTGCAGACTAAGTGCCCATAGCTGAGATGTCATCAAACTGGATAATGGAGGTTGTTCCACCATAGGATTCCCTGAAACTCCACCTCTTTCAACTCGCAGCCCTACCCAAGCCATATTCAGCTGTGTCCTTGGTGAGTCCTGTGCAATTTGCAGAGCAAGCTCCAAGACCCACACTAGTGGTAGCTGCCCTCAGTTTCTGGTGTGGTTTCTTGAGACAACCATAAACACAGCATCTGTAATTATTGCAGAATCGTAAGAGATAGCCCTGGAGGGACATAGGCTGGGATGAAATTTGGCCCACTGACGAGCCCCTTTCAGGACTGTGCCTCTCAACACTACATAAAGCCATGCTAATAAGACTAGGAGACTTAGGAGCTTAACACATAGAAACAGACAAAGAAAAGCGGTCAAAATAGGAAGACAAAGAAGCAGAAACCATATGAGAGAAAAAACAGAGATCCAGGAATAACAGAGTCAAGGAATTAACAGATGCAGAGTTCAAAACACTGGTTATAAAGATGCTCAATGAACTTAGGGAAGAGTAGATAAACTTAGAGAGAACTTTTAATGAAAGACAAAAAATCATAAAAATGGAAATGGAAATTATGAAAAGGAACCAGTCAGAAATGAAGAACATATTATCTGAGGTGAAGTATATATTAGAGGGAATTAACAGAGTGGGTGAAAAATAATCAAATCCCAATATAAAAGGTGGAGAAGCCAAAGTCACCCAAACAGAATGGCAAGAAAAAAAGCCAAAAATATAATAATAATTTAAAGAGTCTTTGGGACAAATTAAGGGTAAAACATCTGTACAATGGGGATACCTGAAGATGGAGAGGGAGAACAAGAAGTTGAAAAGCTATTTGAGAAATAATGGTTGAAAACTTCCCTAACCTCATGAAGGAAATAGTCATACAACCCCAAGAAAGAGGAACCCAAAGAGGCCAACACCAAGACACCTTATAATCAAAATACCAAAGATTAAACACTAAGAGAGAATCTTAAAAGCAGCAAGAGAAAAGCATTTAGTTACATACAAGGGAGCACTCATATGACTGATAGCTGATTTCTCAAAAGAAACTGTGCAAGACAGAAGGGCTTGGCACAAAATATTCAACACGATGAAAAACCTACAACCAAGAATACTTTATCCAACAAAGATATCATTTAGAATTAAAGGACAGATAAATAGCTTCCCAGATAAAAGTAAGCTAAAGGAATTCATCAACAGCATGCCACTATTACAGAAAATGTTGGAGAGAATTCTTTAAGAAGAAAAAACAAGTATCAAAATCATGAATAAAAAATGGTAATAACCATATCTATCAATGACTACCTCAAATGAAAAGAATTAAGTGCTCCAACCAAAGGATAGGGTGGTTGAATGGATAAGAACACAAGACCCTATTATGCTGCCTACAAGAGATTCAGTTCAGATTAAACACACACACACACACACACACACACACACACACACACACACAACTAAAAGGAAGGGATTAAAAAAGATATTGCCTTGATGAACCTGGAGAGTACTGTCCTAAATAAAGTATGTCAGATAAATACAAATACTATAAGATTTCAATACTTACAAAATCTAAAAAACAAAATAAACAACAACAACAAAAATGGAAACAAACTCATAGATACAGAGAATATTTTAAGGGCTACTAGAGAAGAGGGCTTTGTGGGAATATTGATGAAATTAAGAAAATACAGATGGATAGTTAAAAATAGTCATGGAGATATGTATAGCATAAGGAAAACAGTCAACAATATTGTAATAAATATACAGAAAAAGAGGGTACTAGATTTAGAGGGGTGATCACTTAAGGGCTAATCACTATGCTGTGCAACTGAAACTAATATGTTATTGTATGCAACAGTAATTGAAAAAACTCTTTGAATTGTACAATGAAAATATGGGCAACTAAAAGGGGGGGGTAAGAGAGACCTTTAAAACAAACAAAAGCAGAATATGCTTTCATTAATGCCCAGGTGGAGAAATAGTTCATTAAACACCTTGAACAACCAAGGTGACAAGGCAGAAAGAGGAAAATCTTCAGAAAATAAGCTTAAAGACATAGAAATATGACTTAAATGACAGAGAATTCAGGATGGTTCTTCTGAAAAAACTTAATGACATCCAAAATAATTTATATCAATAGCTCCAGGAATTTAAGAAAAAAACTAGATCAGCAGAATGAGTTTTTTAGCAAGGAGATTGAAATCCTAAAAGAGAACCAAATAGAACTTCAGGTGATGACGAACACACTAGGAGATGAAGAATGAAATAACAAGCTTGGGAAATAGAGTTGACCAAATGTGATATCGAAGACAGAAATATAGAAATAAATCAGAAGAAGAAGAGAGAGACTGAAGAATAAAAAATAATGAAAGAGAAATAAGAACAAAACTAGCTGATACCCTCAGGAAAGAAAACATAAGAAAATAGGTATTCCCAAGGAGAGGAAAAGGTGCAGGGATCAGAAAACAATTATAGACAATCAAGCTAGAGATTTCCCAAATCTAAGGAATGAACTGGGACTTGCATATGAAGCAGTCAACAGAACACTAAAATATCTCAACGTGAAAAAGCCTTCACCAAGATACATTATATTAAAATTATCAAAAATTAATGACAAATAAAGAATTCTCAAAGCAGCTGGGGACAAGAAGACAATAACCTATAAAGGAAAACCCATTAAATTATCATCGGACTTTTCAGCACAAAGCTTACAAGCCAGAAAGGAGTGGAATCAACATCAAACTATTAAATGAAGGGAACTACCAGCCAAGAATAATGTATTCAACAAAGATCTCCTTTATATATGAAAGAAAATAGACTTTCCAGATATACAAAAATTGAGGGAACTCTCCACTATGAGACCTGCATTACAGGAATAGTTAAAGGAGTCAACTTACCTAAAACTAGTGACAAAAAAAATGCATAACTATGAGAACAAGGACTAATAGGAAGATAGAAGCAGAGTAGAGCAACCATTATTAAGAACAGTGTATTATAAGCTTAAACAATAAGAAGAGATTTGCTATAGCAAGATAGTAATGAATGTTTAGCACATGTAGGGACAAATTGAGATAATAACAGAAGAAGAACAGGGTTCAAAGATCCATATTCACAAAGAGGAATACAGATAAAGCATACACAAAAAGAAAATGGACTACTATAAATATATATATATGATGTTACATATTTGTAATGGTAAACACATGCCAAAGTTTCAGAAATGAAGTACATAAAATAAAACAAGAAGAACTAGAAGGAAAATCCTCAAAACCTGACCAAAACAAACAAACAAACAAACCCCCAGAAACACAAGGACAGGAAGCAATGAAAACACCTGAGCCAAGAGAAAGCAAAAGATAAAAAGTTGAGAGGAAAACCTCATATTTCAATCATTCCTAAATGTAAATGAACTGAGCTCAAAAAAAAAAACCCAACTATATGCTGCCTCCAGGAGACACATCTCAGTTCCAAAGTGAAAGGGTGTAAAGTGATATTTCAAGCAAATGGCTTTCAGAGAAAAGTGCAAGTAGTGGTACTAATATAGCACAAAATAGACTTCAAAATGATAAAGTAAAGAAAGATATTGAGAGACACTTCATAATGATAAAGGGAATCATGCACCAAGAAGACATAACACTTATTAATATCTATGCTCCCAATCAGGGAATCCTGAAATATGTAAAGCAATTACAACAGAACTAAAAGCAGAAACAGACCAAAACACTGTCAGAGTAGGGGAACTAAATACCTTGCTGTCAGATATGGACAGATAATCCAAACAGAAAAATCAATAAGGAAATAACCTTCAATGACACATTAGACAATCTGAACATAATTGACATTTACAGAGCCTTTCATCCCAAAACAGCTGCTTATACATTCTTCTCTAGTGAACATGAAAACATTCTCAAGGACTCACCACATACTGGAACAGAGAGATAGCCTCAACAAATATAAGAGGCTTGAAATCATACTAACCATATTCTCTGATCATAATGCTTTGAAGTTGGACATTGACTGTAAAAAGAAAGGAGGAACCACAAATATCTGGAGGTTAAACAACATGCTCCTGAAGAATGACCGGGTCAGAGAAAAAATAAAAAAGCGAGATCAAGATATACATAGAAAAGAATGATAATGATAGTACGCATGTCAAAACTTTTGGAACATGCAAAAGGGGTAATAAGAGGAAAGTTTATATCATTACAGGTCTATCAAATAAAGAAGAAGAAGAAAAGAAGAAGAAGAAGAAGAAGAAGAAGAAGAAGAAGAAGAAGAAGAAGAAGAAGAAGAAGAAGAAGAAGAAGAAGAAGAAGAAGAAGAAGAAAGAAGAAGAAGAAGAAGAAGAAGAGAAGGAGCCCAAATAAACCTAATGCTTCATCTCAAAAAACTAGAAGGAAGAACAAATGAAGCCTAAAATTAGCAGGAGGAAAGAGATAATCAAAATTAGAGCAGAATTAAATGAAATTGAAAATAAAACAATCAAACAAACAAAAAACAATAGAAAAGTAAATGGAACAAAGAGCTGATTCTTTGAGAAGGCTAACAAAATTAACAACCCCTGGCTAGACTCACTAAAGAAAAAAGAAAAAGGATACAAGTAAACAAAATCAGGAATGAAATAGGAGAAATTACAACAGACACCACAGAAATACAAAGGATCATGCAAGAATATTATGAAAAAGTATGTAATACCAAATTTAATAACCTAGAAGAAATGGACAAATACTTAGAAAGATACAACTTTCATAAACTGAAGCAAGAAGAACAGGAAAATCTAAATAGAACAATCAGCAGTATGGAAATTGAAGCAATCATTAAAAACTCACCAAAAGTAAAAGAACCAGATGGCTTCACCAGTAAATTCTACCAAACATGCAAAGATACCTATTCTCTTCAAACTCTTACAAAAAATCGAAGAGGAGGCAAGACTTCCTAACTCATTTTATGAGGACAAGGTTGCCCTGATACCAAAACCTGGTAAAGATAACACACACAAAAAAGAAAACTACAGACCAATATCTCTCATGAACACAGATGCAAAAATTCTAAATAAGATACTAGTAAACTGAATACAGGAACATATTAAAAAGATTATACACCACAGTCAAGTGGGCTTCATCCCAGGGACAAGGAATGGTTCAAAGTATGCAAATCAATTAATGTGATACACCACACAAACAAATTTAAAAAATAAAAATCATATGATATTAATAGATGCAGAAAAATTCTTAGACACAATACAAAATGCATTTATGATCAAAACACTTAACAAAATTGGTAAAGAAGGAAAGTACCATATATGACAAACCCTCAATCAACATTATACTTAATGGTGAAAAACTAAAAACCTTCCCTCCAAGATCAGGAAGAAGCCAAGGCTGTTCTCTATTGCCATTGTTATTCAAAACAATATTGGAGGTCCTAATGAATGCAATCAGACAAGAGAAAAATATAAAAGGCATCCAAATAGTAAATGAAGAAATCAAACTGCCCTATTTGCAGATGACATGATTTCTATATAAAACCCTAAAGATGCCACAAGAACACTATTAGAAACAATAAGCAAATACAGTAAAGTTTTTGACATAAAAGTCAATGTTAAAAATTCATAACATTCCTATACTCTAATAAAAGTGTCAGAAAAAGAAGTGGAAAAAATCATTCCTTTTGTAATTACAACAAAAGAGTAAAATACCTAGGAATAAATCTAACAAAACATGCGAAGGACCTAGATAATGAAAACTATAAGATGCTATTAAAAAAGTTGAAGATGATACAAAGAAATGGAAAGATATTCCATGTTATTGGATTGGAAGAATCAACAGAGTTAAAATGACCTTATCACCTAAGGCATTTACAGGTTTAATGCAATTCCCATTCAAATCCCATCAGCATTTTTTAAAGACATAGAACACAATATCATCAGATTTGTATGGAAGCACAAAGACCCCAAATTGTCAAAGCCATCCTGAGAAAAAAGAATGAGCCTGGAGGCATCACTCTGCCTGACTTCAAATTATACTACAAAGCTACAATAATTAAAATGACATGGTATTGGCAGAAAAACTGACACACAGACAGTGGAACAGAATCTAGATTCCAGAAGAAAACCCATGTTTATACGGGCAAATAATTTTTGATGAAAGAGCCAAAAACATACAGTGGAGAAAGGAAAGCTTCTTTGTAAATGGTGCTGGGAGAACTGGAAGGCCACCTGCAAGTGTGAAACTAGATTGTTGTGTATCACCATACCCCAAAATTAACTCAAAATGAATTAAGGACCACATATAAGACCTGAAACAATAAATTTCATAGAAGAAAACATAGGACTAAACTCAAGGACTTGGACTTAAAAGGATTTTATGAATTTGACCTCACAGGCAAAGGAAGTAAAAGCAAAAATAAATGAATGGGACTACATCAAACTAAAAATCTTCTGCTCATCATTAGAGACTGTCAACAAGGTAAAGAGACAATAATCCAAATGGGAAAATATATTTGCAAACAATGCCTCCGATAAGGGCCTCATATCCAAAATGCACAAAGAAGTCATGCAACTCAATAACAACAAAAAGACAAACAATCCAGTTAAAAAATGGGCAAAGGACCTGAACAGACACTTCTCTCAAGAAGACTTAAAAACGGCCACCAAACATACGAAAAGATGCTCAACATCACTAGCTATTAGGGAAATGCAAATCAAAACCACAATAAGATAGCATGTTATACCTGTTAGAATAGCTACTCTCAACAGGACAAATAATAACAAGTATTGGAGAGGAGGCAGACAAAAAGGAATCTTCATACACTGACTGCAAATTGATACGACCACTACGGAAAACAGTATGGAGGTTCCAGAAAAACTAAGAATTGATCTACCATATGATCCAGCAATCAATCTCTCTACTGGGTATTTATTCAAAAGTCTTGAAAACCCATATCCCAAAAGATATTTGCACACCGATGTTCATAACAGCATTATACATGGTGACCGGGACATGGAAGCAACTGAAGTGTCCTACGATAGATGATGGACAAAGGAGCAATAGTAAATATATATGCAATGGATTATTACTCAACCATAAGAAGAAATGAAATACTGCCTTTCGTGACAACATGAATGGACCTGGAGATAATCATGCTAAGCATAATAAGCCAGACAGAAAAAGTTGAAAACCACACAATATTGCTTATATGTGGGGTATAAGTCTAAGAGCAACAAACGAACAGGACAAACAAGCAGAGGCTCATGGGCATAGACAATAGACTATGGTTACCAGAGGGGAAAGGGCAGTGGGGAAGGGAGAGGTGGATGGGTAGATGGGGTAAAAGGGGTCAAAACTGTGTTAACGAAGAAATCTAACTATGGATGTGAACACACAATGCAATGTATATATGCCTTACTGTTAAATCGTGTGCCTGAAACTTACTGGATTTTGTTAACCAATGTTACCATGATAAAAATAAATAAAAAATGATCATTAAAAAATTGTAATTATTTTTTAAAAACTTAACAGGAAAAGAAACAGGAAAAAAACATATTCCTAATACATAAATATTAACTTTACTAAAACACATATTTCTTTTTAAATATAATTCTCATTTTATGGATACTGAAAATATTTTATGGAAATTATCTCTGTTTCTATATATGATGCTTTGGAAGACTTTCAAATGTAGCCTTAATCTATTAATTTTATTGTGAATTACAAATTATATAGGGATTCCATTATTAAGTGTGGAATGAGAAGACGTGAAAGAGACAAACATATGTATATTATTTTGTTGTTAATATTTTTATATGAATTTTATTTATATTGTTTATTAACACTTCACTCAGATATCTTCGGTTCTCAAATTGATCTCTGACTATATTCGAGCACACTTTATTTTTGCTATAAATATGTAATGATAGCTACAGCAATATATTGCAGTAATTGTTGTTATTATTATTTTAAAAATATATACATACTGGGTTTGAGTACAGAAGACCAAATCTTTATGACACCCGTCTGGACTATTATTTCCTCATTTATATGTTCTCAGTCCTTCTAACTTCAAAACATTTCTTCTTTCTGTAATGATACCGTTTCAAAAGAGATTTTCCATACAGTAGGGAAAGTCACCCTCCAAAGGGACCTTGTCACATAATTTTTAAGCTTTTTATTCTTTCATAGGCTTAACGGACAATAGTCATCCTTTCCAGACTTTGCCAGTCGATGTATTGAAATACTGGATAAATTATCATTGCCCATATTTTACAATACCTAGTTCTCAAGGCTACATCCTGGAATTGGCTGCAGTGGGAGAACCTATTTCTGTCTGTGTAAATTGGACCAGTCATCTAAGAATTTTGGCTCTAGACAACGGTGTAGAATATGTAAGTGTAAATAAATATTGCTCTTCTATTCTTAACACATCATTTATTCTATATATGTCAATAAGAAACATGAAAAGGCATTGTTATATGAGTTATGGTGACTGAGTCAGTATAAATTAGAGTCTAATTGAAGTAATGTAATTCCATAATATGTATATTATGAGAAAAGTTTGTTTGAATTCAGCAACTGGTTTTTTTTTTTTTTTTCAGTTTACAGGTATTTAGTATAAGGAAGAAAATGAATGTTTCACTTTTAGCTCTATAGTAGTCCTATATGTTTTTATGGGTTGTAAATAGTTTTTTATGTAACTGATGATAGGGGCCAGTACAGGCATTAAACAATGGGTATCAAAAAGTTTATGATGAAGCCCTGGATTGGGATTTGGGGGATGATTCCAATGGTACATAAAGAAAACATTTAATGGCAGTTGATGCACTTATGCTTCTGCCAGTGTCTGTATTGATGAGAACACTCCTCCAGTCCACCCTGTTTTCAGGTACTGGCACTAGATGGATAAGTGGGACATGGTCCTGACGTGGCAGATCCGAATATTTTACAACCTCAGTGGGAGTGATCTCTATGAAGAGTGGACAAGAAAAATTTATACTAGGTCAGTTAGAATCCTCCCAGGAAATGAGAGGGGAAAAAATTGAAGCTGGAAGATTTGGCCTCATGCAGTAAATAAGCAGAAATAAATCTGATGTCACTGTAGCCAACTTTGCTGGCATCATGAAGGAATCCATTTTCCATGGAGAGAATAAACCCTGAAAGACACACAGAGAAGAGTTCTAGTGGGTTCCTGTTTTTTTTTTTTTTTTTTTTTTTTTTTTTTTTTTTTTTTTTTTTTTTTTTAGGTGAGGATGTGCTGATAGTTATACTAATCCTAAAGATGTCCCTTTGATCCAGTGACCCACTACAGCATTTCCCAACATATCTTTTTTACCATACATTAAGTATTGTTTCTGTCACTTGCAACTTAAAAAGTCCTGACTGATGATTATATAAAAAAAATTAATTTGTTAAAGTTAAATAATCACATGTCATAAATTGGACAGCATAGCTCTAGAATGTCCTTTAAATCTCATTACACGAAGATTCATCATTTGCTTAGTAAATCAAACGGGCACTTTTAGTTTGCTCTTTCATTCTGAAAAAAAATGTGTTAATGCTATCTCTGAGACATCATAAGAGACATGGGACACACAAGGTATTCTGAAGTGGGGTGGGAAGACCTCCCACGTGCAAAACATTTGTGAAACATTACCTAGAATTCTACTCTTGGAGATTTAATGCCAGTTAAACTCTTAAACGTCCCAAGCTGTTTTCAAAGGGTAGGGTAGCATGTTGTGGTCCTTCAGATTTTGTGCTTTAAAGTAAGCCAACCCTGGGTTTGGGTCTGGTTGCATCAGGTCAAAGTTTGTAAAACTGAGAGACTTATACTCACCAGTTTCCCCTTTTATTTTATCACATGTGATCCAAAAAGTATATGGAGTAATCACTGCTGCTTCAGTTGGGACTGATGAGGATGGGCATGGAGAAAAATTTTCCACAAATGATGTCATGAATACCTACAGTTGTGTTATTAATATATTTATAAGATATCAAGTAATGAAACAAAGTATATTGGGCCATTTATTTAGGATTTAGTCCCATCTTTTATCTAAAATGATCCACAGTAAATGATTGTTATTAGGTGTCCAGAAAGTGAACAAGTATGTCTAATCCCTAGTAAAAAAAGGTTTCTAAAATATCTTATATAGCTTTCATAAATCTGTCATTGAAGTAACTTCATAAAATGAGGCTATATGTGCATCAAAATTTCTAATGATGCTGAATTAGCTTTTTCACAATATGACCCATTCTATGGTTGAGCAAGTAACTGTTAGAAAGCTCTTCGCCATACTGCGTTGAATCTAGCCTTCTTCAAATGCATCCATTCGCTACCTTTTCTGTTTGCTAACATGGAAAATAAATCTGAAATAGTCATTAATATCTTTAAAGATGTGTTTATGCTCTTCTGAATCATCTCTTTTTCCAGGTCAAGCACTGTCTATTTTTAAAAAGTAAATGATGTTCATTATTAAGTTATTTAAAGACCAAAAGTAACAAAATAAAATTTCAAAGGCCATTTCTTTCATAGGCAAGATGTTAAT
>PUFA01002561.1:0-16180 GCA_003508835.1 Eonycteris spelaea | reverse complement strand
TTCCAATTACAAGACTTCACCAGCCAAAATGGGGGGGAATCTATGAGATTCAAGCCTAGGTCCCTTGACTTCACATTGGCACCAAGGGAACAGCTAAGATGTATGAAACAATAAAAATGTAACTGAATCAGTGTACAAATACCTTTTTTAAAAAAAGTTTTGCTTATTTTGCTCTAGGGTCTTTAAAACACTGTATATTCTCCATTTGCCAAGTTTTTATCACGAGGGTCCAAGGTCATTCTTTTGTCTACAGGATTACAGTAAAAATATGATAAAACCTTAAAATTATCCACTTTGGTTCCACAGCCTCCTACTTGCTTATGCAAAAGAAAATAACACTCAACAGTTGAAGCAATTCATATGAACAGAGAAAGAAAGAAAGAAAGTAGCAGCGCCTGCCATCTAGAGGCTGGCCTGGCCCTCACAGCCAGGCCACACTGCTCTCCTGCGGGACATAAACCATCTCAGAAAACACCAAATTCAGACAAGGTCCCTCTGAGATCATGATGAACTAAAGCAAAACAAGGCTGCTTCATAATCTGATCTAAGCACAGACAAAAACAAGGTTACTATACATCCCACGAAATACCAAACAGCCCCTCTACTGTCTAAAATGAGTGACTGCCACTTTACCATTTACAGCTTTATCCTCACTCTAATTATAGATAGGATTTATGGAGATACCCAATCATAAAATTATCCCCATTTTCTGACAGCACCCAATCTATAGCAAACACCTGTTTCCTTAGGCTATTCCCCAAATCATCTAGCCAAAGCCCAAATCCTATAAAAGGTTCTTTCTAACACCCTCTACTGGAACACCCCCTCACTAGCCCCCATGGCGTGCATTCTCTCTTGCTGCAATGAGTAATAAACCCAACTTGTTCAACTTCAGGTTTGTTCCTGGTGGTCTTTGGCTGGAGGGGACTGACAACACATAAATATTCCATGCCCCTCTACCCCCCAACATGAGACCCACACTGTACACTGTTAAAGAGAATTGTACTAGAGAATCAGAAAGACTAAGATATTGGTTATGCTAGGTAAGGTCTCTCAGTGACATGCTAGGTAAGGTCTCTCGAAAGTATTGGAAAATAGAAAATGCAGGAAAGCCAGAAGTATCATTAAGAAAATAAGGTTTAATAATTTCCTCAATTAAAATTAGAATAGTTTACATTGCTTATACTACATGTTCAAAAAAATACTTTAACAAGAAATAGTCAATAACAGAAAAAAGATCATTTTGAATTTTAAAAATTCAGCTATTTCTTTTTAAACAGAACAGTCTTATTTAACTTCCAGATGTCTATCTACCTACTAAAATGACAAAGTAGACACACTATTTCTATAACAAAATAGAAGCACAGGCAAAGCTAATATATGGCATTCACAAACTTTAGGTCCAGAAAGATCTTTCACTTTTCAAGGTCATAATGCAAGTCATATAAAACGTAATAAGTCTGGTATATATATAATCCTTTCATTTTCCAAATCATGGCAATATGAAGATTCGATATTCTCCATGAAACTAGGTTTCAAGCACCCAGGGTCCCCTAAGTTCAGGGAAGTGAAATTCTATTTATCAACAGTTACACTGTCATCTATGTGTTTCACAAGAGCAGTAACTAACTTGGCTCATACTCCAGGATGCCTGGAGTGCCACTGTAAAAGAGCCCCTAATGGGTCAGGGGCACATGGCCCTACTGGTGAACATGCACAGTGCAGTCATGGCCCTTTCCAGACACAGCACCATAGGGACGAGGCCTTGGGCATTCGCTCTCTCTTGTGTATTTGACACTACAGGTAACAGTACAAAAAGCTCAGGGACCTCTTATCAAATAGGTCACATAAAACATAGCTTTAGATACATTTTTGGAATTAAGTTTAATAATATTGATGACACTTGTCTAATATTTAAGGTAACAAAGCAGGTAAAGGGAGTTGAAACTCCTTTCTAAAAATCCCATCAGGCTTACCTTTCAGAGCTATCACCTTAGAGGCTGGGTTCATGATTGCGCTTTCTGCAGAGATGGGCCGTCTGATTGGCACCATTGGGTTACTCATGTCAATAATCACTACCTGCACCTGCTCGCCGACTTTCTCTCGGACACATATAAACTTGTCAGATTCCATGGTCAGTGTGCTGAACCCAATGTTGGCTGGATTAATTCCCAGGTTTTGGAGCTAAACAGAAAAGAAATATTTGATTACAGTAAGGTTTTCCTCTCCTAAATACATCAGATCTAGCCCATTATTTAGCAAAGTGTAACAGAAGGAAGAGGAAAATTTAAACAAGTTTAGAAAGAAGTTAACTTCAAGCGACTACTAGAGGTGGATGTTGACTTGCCTTTCTGTACCTTTAGTAGGTACAGACGATGCATCCACAGTGGGCTGTGAGTCAGCTCCCTGCTCCCTAGGAGCTTATAATCCCTCAGGGCTGATGAGAATGCATAAGAATAAGGATAATACCAGGGAGAAGTAAGGATGCCGTGAGTCATACAGACAGAAAGAGATCAGCAAGGGGGTGGGGAAGGGGCTGGGAAGGTAGAGGAGCCCAGAAAATAACACCTCACAGGCAAACCCAGAGCTGAGGAGAGCTCTGGCAAGGAGGTGGTCTTGGAGAGGTGAAGGGGGGACAGAGTGGGGAAAAGAGAAAACACAAAACTCGTTTCTCCAAACCAAACAATAACAAAGAACTAGATAAGAGTTTTTGTATAAAATATTTCCCTACATACCATAAATCTGTCTGAATCTGATTTAAATTAATTTCTAAGTCAGTTTGAATATTTCTTGGCAAGTTCAGGGTCAATAAAAAGTCAACAGATCTGGTACATCTTTGGGGTAGATGGATTCCTTCGACTTGTGTAAACTGAAATCAGGCGTCTTTCTCCAAAGCCCATTTTGTACATAGTACCTGACTTAAATAAAGACTTATTAATGAGATAAGCTTCAATGAAAAACCCTGGGAAAACACACACTCAAGAAATTTATATCGCCCCTATGAAGGACTATGTTTATTTCTATAAAATTCCTCTACTCTGACCTACCTACAAGGTACCTTTATTTCTAAACATTGTTCTGTTCAATCTAAAACCTACTGCTATTTACTTGACCCTTTAACACCTGCCACCTGTGTGACCTTGTACAGGTTTACACTAGCAAGAAAGGTCAGAGACCACTTGTTAAAAATAACCAGTACTCATTGAAAGGAACATAAATGAGGCTATTCACATTGCTAGTATAATTCTTTATTCTATCATTTTTTTCCCTTCATTATGACATGAACTCCTCAAAAGTGGGGACTGTACCTTATTTGTCTTTTGTAGAACAAGAGTCTAGCACATATGGGATATTCCAGCTGCTGAGTGGAACAGGCTGCAGGACAATAAACAGGTCACCTCATCTGATCATACTACCCACAATTTATACTCGTGCAAAACAAGGCTTTTAGGTTAAGAAATATTTCCAAAGCCACAACGCTGATTAATGATGGAGCCAGTGTGAATATGGTCTGTGCACCGAACCATAATACTGAGTTGTTTAAACTTCATATTTCATTTTAACTCAGAAAGGATGAATTAGGTGGTGATTTACCTTCCCAAGTGAGTCTACCAAAACAAACTAAAACACATATAACAGCAACAAAGCAAACCAAAATATTATTTCATAAATATAGTGAAAGCATTTGAAAAAAATAAAATCTAACCATTAACAGTGCCATCACCACAAGAAAAGTCCCTTCTCGTTCCAGCTTAGGGTTACAGGACAGAAAATAATGCTAACAGCGGGCAGTGCTCACAGAGGGCACATGTGCCAGTGTCTCCAGCCATGGCAGGGGCAGTCCAGGCTCTCCTGCCCGGAGTACTAGAGAGAAACTCTGACCCTAGAGTATTAGGTAAAGGAAGGTACCTCCTGAGACAGAAAAGAACTACTGAGGAAAAAAGTAATTTGGGCTGAAATTAGGTCAAAAGGAAATCTGACTTCTAAAGGAATACCTTACCATAGCTCTTCAATTCTGAATTTATATCAACTGTCCCCAAGAGTGAGGGGAAAAACAATGAGCTTCAAAGACTTTCTCCACAAAGAAGTCAAGGCAGTGGGCTGCATGTTGATCCTGACAGAAAGTCAGTTCCAGCTAAAGAATGTGGCATTCCCCAGTTCTTTGGGTGTATCCTCTGAGTTCTACTGTCCTTTTCAGTTACGCCAAAGTGGTCATGTTTATTCGCAACTCTAAAAACGCAATTTTATAATTTTTATACTTTTCCAAGTTTGTAAGACTACATAACAAGCTTACCATTGGCTATCTCTAGGACATGGGAGCGCTTTCACTTTTCACTTATACATTTATGTTGTTTGAATACTACACGCTACTCTTGTAATATTCTTTTACCATTTGTAATGGATTCTGCGACTTATCAATGAAAAAGTTGAACCTTTTGGTTAAGATTAAGAGAGCACTGAGGAGTTAGTATTTAATGGGGTCAGAGTTCCAGATTGGGAAGATGAAAGTTCTAGAGATGGGTGATGGTTGTACAACAGCAAGGTAAATGTACTTAACGCTGTTGAACTGTACACTTAAAAATGGTTAAAACGGTAGATTTTATGTTTGGTATGTTTTGCCACACCAAAAAAAAAAAAAGATTAAGGGAGGATTTAAAAAGTGAATTATATACTGGCTGCTATGAGAGTAAGCTAAAGACTAAAATTAAGCACACACAATCAGGGAAAACACATTCAGTTCTGGGGCATTTTAAACACACTGGGCTTTTAATTAGCAATAATCAAGCCTCAGATAAACCTCATTGGCTACGATACTGCCACTATGCAAAACTAACACACTGGGCTTTTAATAACAAGTCTTCATTTGCTATAAACACCCTGCCTGTTTGTCACCTCAACATCTTTTCCCATCTCAAAAAACATCTATACATTATTATATCACATCAGTGTTACTTTGGCAGAAATGATTCAATATGAATTTCAAAAATTAAAATAACAAATTAAGTGAAGAACCTAGAAAAGCACAAACTCATTTTCCTTCAACAAATAAATATCGAGTATCACTATGTGTCAAGATTTAGGGCACAATGGGCAATAAGGCAGACAAGATTCTGCCCCAGCTCACACTCTAGGAAAGGAAACCAACAAGCTTATTATAAACTGAGATCATTGCTACACAAAGCAAAGAGGGTAAAGTAACAGAGTTCTGGGGGGTGGAGGGGCAGAGCTATTTTAGCCTTAATAAGAGGACACGAAGCAGTCAAAGCCATTTCTCACATTCGGGTTGATAATTTATAATATATTTAATCTATTGACTGTAACTCTCCTGGTATTATCCTTCTCTTTCCAATATGTTTTTTCTCTGCACAAATTTCACTCTGCTGATATTTATGCTGATGTTTCAGAATTATCACAAAGCCATCTATAATAATGGGTTAATGCAGTAAATGAAAAGTTGAGACTTTTTGAAATCAAGTAATTTTCATACATTCCTTTCGTAAGTATTGTACACATACTACCCACTATCCACTGAGCTCGACTCCAAAATTAGTAAACTATGTCAGATATAGTCATACCTTCCAGAGCTCACAGACCTTATAAAGTGAACTGTATGAAGTTGCCAAGAGGTAAGACATGTGACTGGGAGAAAATGACTATATTGAGGGTGGGGGAGAAGAGGTAAAAGAAAGATTTCAGGCCCTGAAATAAAAACACAGGAGTCACAGCAATTCTACTTCTGGGTATTTATCCGAAGAAATCCAAAAATAATTCAAAGGGATATATGCACCCCTATGTTCATTGCAGCATTGTTTATAATAGCCAGCATATAGAAGCAACCTAAGTGCCCATCAGTAGACAACTGGATAACGAAGATGTGGTACATATAGACAACAGAATATTACTCAGCCATAAAAAATAATAAAAGCTTGCCATGTGCAACAAGGATGGACCTAGAGGATATTATATGATATTATATTAAGTGAAATAAGTGAGACAGAGATGGACAAATACCATATGATCTCAAATATATGTGAAATCTAAAACAAAATAAATGAAAACAAAACAGAAACAGACTCATAGAGAACAAACTGATAGTTGCCAGGTAGGAGGGGGAGTTCAGGGGCTGGGTGAAGAGGGGGAAAGGGATTAAGAAGTACAAATTGGCAGCTACGAAACAGTCACAAGGATGTAAAGTACAGCATAAGGAATATAGTCAGTAACATTGTAATAACTATGCATGGTGCCAGGTGGGTATGAGACCTATCAGAGGGATCCTTTTGAAAGTTATATAAATGTTTAACCACTATGCTGTATACCTGAAACTAATATAATATTGAATGTCACCTATAATTGAAAAATAAAAATTAAAAAAATAGAACTTGGCTACATTGAATGTATATTTTATATTTCTTTAGAGAAATGTTTCATATTATGTGTGAAAAATAAACTGAATAATAAATTTATTGGAATATAAAAAATATGGGGGTCATTTGTGTATAAGTGGTAAGTGAAGCCAGGAGACTGGATGAAACCACCCAAGAAGACATGAGGAGTGAGAACAACGGGATGGATCCCATGACACAAATCCTAGGGAGCACCAAGACTTAGAAGGGAGGCAAAGCAGCAGCTCATAGGGATGAATATAATTAAACAGAAGATAACATTTAAATAAACTAAGAATGAGAAATAACAGAAGACCTACAAGGCGACAGCCACTGATGCTTAGTAATCCATGAAACTCCACAGTATCACAAGCAAACCTCCCGCTCCTACCCGCTCTCTCACGTATGAGCCTTACTGGAATCCCATTGTCCTTTTCTCCCTGAGTCCCCTGCTGGCTTGTGGGACAATGTCTGAGTTCATAAATCCCTGGAGGATGTGGATCAAATTAGTTTTATTTACTGTCTGCAGGAAAATCTTAGAAAATAGAATGATGTCAATGCCCTAGAGAGCACAATATTCAAAAGAGAGGGCAGTGGGATTCTAGAAGACTGCTGCATTTGAGGTACCCCTGCTCTAGATTCTACAATAGTACCTGCAACAACATCAGATGATTTGTGAGCCCTTTGAAAAGAAAATCATGACAACCTAGAGTCAATATGGGCTAAGAAGTCATGCAAATTTGGTAGAATACATCATCTCAGCAAAGCGTTTGGCTTAGCTTTGCTAAGGTAGCTGGAAGTCACTTCCACAGCCAGTAACTCCTCCCTGCTCCCCCAATCCCAAGGCTTTTCTCTATGAACTTTTTATGGCCTATACAACTTGGCTTTGTATTTGTTATTCATATATACCTTTTTGCCTATATATTCTTAGAGTCAGATTCAGAGTCTCCTCATTTTGAATCTATCAAAACTTCGAGTACGTAAAAACTCAAACAACATACAACAGATTTTTGGAATGAGGTAGAAAAGCATGAGTGAGCTTGTATATAAGCAGGTGTACAACTTAACCACACCGCAAGTGTGCTGGACGTATGGACCACTGTCCCCCTAGTGCTAGACCTAGGGTTCTAACCTTAATCACCTGCTAGTCAATATTTTGAACAATTACTCTAATTGAAGCCACAGACAGGGATCTTATTATTCTCTGCTAAGGATCTGCTTTGAGACTGTCAATGCACTCGGATAACAATTAGAATGAATCTTATAGATTTGGAAGGACCATAAAATTAAAAAAATAGATGTGCACAAAATAAATAAAAAAACTACATTTGTGTTAAATATCAAAAAATAGGATCAAATATTTGCTCAAAGAGCTCTAAGATACAAAATATTGATCAAATGTATGGGTATTCTTTGGATGTTGATTCAAACAAACCAAATGTATAAAACACTTGATACATATAGAGAAATTTAACACTGACAAGGTATTTGATATTGAGGGATTATTTTTAGGTGATGTTATTAATGTTATAAAAATAAAGAGTTCTTAGTGTCTATCAACCGATGAATGGATAAGCAAATGTGGTGTATACACAAAATAGAAAATTATTGAGCCTTAAAAAGGAAGGACAGTCTAATACATGCTAAACTAGGAATAAACCTTGAGGACATTATGCTAAGGGAAATAAGCCAATCACAGACAAAAAATGCAAATATTGTATGATTCTACTTATATGAGGTGCTTAGTGTAGTTGTATTCATAAAGACATAAAGAACTGTTTAATGGGTATAGAATTTCCGTTTTACAAGATGAAGAGTTCTGGAGATGGATGATGGTAATGGTTTCACAACAATATGAATGTACTTTAAACCACTGAACTGTACACTTAAAAATGGTTGAGATGGTAAATTATATTTATTTTTCCACAATAAAAAATTGGAAAAAAAATAAGAGGTCTTCCGGAGAAAGCATTTAAGAATATGTCTGGAATTAGCCTCAAAATAATTTAGCAGTGAATGGAGACATAATAAAACAAAATCGGCCATGTGTTGGTAAGCAACCATTTTTATTCTCCTCAACCTATCCAGATTTTTCAGTCTTTAGTAGAATAGGTCTGGAACATCCCTAGATAGAGCCAAACACGTAAGCGGGCCTAGGTTTTCTAAACTATCATTTTATTCTTAGTTTGGAGATCGATGCTGGGTTAATATGATGACACTGCAATTTTGACTCTATGTATTTTATTGTTTCAGGTATTATATGTAGGTCTTTGATCCATTGAGTTAATTTTTGTGTATGGTGACAAAGAGCAGTCTAGTTTCATTCTTTTGCATGTGGCTTTCCAATTTTCCCAGCACCATTTATTGAAGAGGCTTTCTTTTCTCTGGTGTATGTTTTTGGCTCCTTTGTCAAAAATTATTTGCCCATATACATGTGAATTTATTTTATTTGCACAAGTAGAAACACTACTAGCATTTACTTAGCTGGGGCTAGGTATGCTAAACACAGGACAATCTCACCAAAAGAACTTTTATATCTAAATACCAAATACCATTGAGTTTTATTCCATATGCAGAAACAAAGTCTGAGAACTGATCTGCCCAATTAGAGTAATTGTTTTTTCATTAGTTAGTAAAAATAGCTAAGGACTCCTGATTGCTTGTATAATTATTCTGATAGGTAACCTAGCTACACATTTAAAACAGCCCTTATAAGTTAAGGATTAATCAAAAGTAGAAAAAATACTATCTCATGATCCTTTTCAGTTCTCAAGACCTGCAATGAAATGAATCCAAATTCAAATCTGACACTGGGGAAAACGTAAAAAGAAATTAGTCATTTGACAGTCCTGCGGGCGCTATATTTAAGGGGCTTAGAAAAAGTAGTCTGACTGGGTTACAGCTGTGTTTACACAGGACTGTTGGTGAAAACACCAACTGCCTGTATCAGAGAGCCAGAATACTCTAGTTACACTGAACATCTCCCACATTCCCATGCCTCTGTGCCTTTGAAGATGCTAGTCCTTTTTCCTTCTGTATATCTCCTTCCCAGGCTCATTCACAGCCTTATTCCAATGCCCAGCACATGGATGTTAAATAATTAAGTAGTAAAGAAGTTACTTGGTTTAGGAGTCAAATTTAGTTCATCTGCAGATATACTTAAGAAAATATATTTTATATTTTAAACCTACCAGCAAGCTTTTCCAAGCTCAAAGAGGGAGCTTTCTAAATGAGGGCCTATGAAGGATGATGATACTAAGGTATTTTCTAGAACTTACTTAAAATTCTAGGACTAGGTTAATTTAAAAACTATACTTGTGTAGTGCATTATAGAACCTCTCTCAAATTACACCACTGCTGGTTTTCTGTATTTTAAAATAAATGCATAAGACCTTATATTTATCCCTGTTAAATGTCAACTAGTTGGAGTCCAGCCTGTCAAGATCTGTTTGATTCTAATTTTGTCACTGAACTTTGCTATCCCAGCTCTGTGGCATCATCTTTCTTTAGCTAGCCGAAAGTGATGGTAATCTCTCCCTGGCATGGTCACCAGCAGGCCTTAAGCGAGAGAAGCAGAAGAAAATCTGGGACAAACTGAAAGCAGCAGATCTGGTGAAGCAGCAAGAGAAAGAAAAATCAGGAAGAGCAGAGGATAGCAAAGAAATACTTGCAGGACGGGGTGATGGTGACAATAGCTACCGCACCAGTGGATATTAACAAACAATACTGTCAAATAGATGCTGCAATCTGTACGTGATCTTAAAAGAAAGATACAACTGTAACAAGTTACAAAAGGGCAGGAGAATATTTATAGTAGGATTCTTTTAATTATTTTTGAAAAATGTACTAGTTTCCTTAGTAGTGGTTTCTTTTGGGGAGAGAGACCAAGTGGTTGAACAAAAAGGCTTTAATTTTAATTTATTCTTTCTGTATGGGGCTATTCTCCCATGTATATGTATTACTTTAAAGATTGTTTCAGACAGACTTTTGCCCCAGGTACAGCATGTTTAAGAACCTGCTGAACCTCTGGAGAGGAACACTGACTAAGATCCTCCTAGGACCTGATAATTCCTTTAACACAATAACCTCAAAAAGTACTGGGAATCTTGCACAATAGAGGGATTTTTAAGATTTAAATGTGTTATTAGTGCTGATTTTTTTTCCAAAGAAGCCCTTTTAAAATTTAACATTTGGTCACTTACCACACCACTGTTGTGGGCCCTCTCACAAAGGCTCATCCTGGGTGAGCAGGTGGTTACTATCTTCACTTTGGAAATAAGTCAGAAGGTGAATGACTGGCCTAGGATCTATTTCCAGCCCAAGGATCATAAGTCTGCCAATAGGCAAAATTTACGGCTTACATGAGACGAGACTTAAAGAATTTTAACATAGGTGTACAACAAATTTAGAACAAAATGAGCCTACTGTTGTTTGTCTTGGTACATGAGAAACCATTTCACACAATGAAATGGCTACATAATGGCAACATAAACCAAATGTACGTGGCTGTGGGTACAGTGTTCCCTTTTGGAGTGTCTTCCCAGGGGCATGTCCAGCAGACACAGGTGTTCATGAACTGTTTTCAGTTCAAGCTCAATCTACTCCTTAAAGTCCTGACTTCCTACTCACATCTTCAAGGCTTAAAACATCAACCTGCTTCTTTAACTATAAATGATGACCAACAACTAGAAGATTCTTTCAACAAAGCCGCATGTGAGACTCTTCTGGGAAGAAATGCCAGTCCCACTCGGTAGTTCTGATTTAACACTTGAGGAAGGCACCAGCCTAGGTGTTTTTAAAGTCCAGGCTGGGCTGAGAAGCAGTAAGACTGATGGCCACCTTGCTTCTATAATTTATACAGATCACTGGCAGACTCTGTATCTATTAAGAATATCACCTAAGAGATATGCTACAGAATCAAAAACTTAAAGGAACATGTTTATAAATTCTCTGTGTATTAAGCTGTGTCACATTTCAAACTCTTACAACTAATAACTGCATTTTCATACACCTGGCGGAAAATTACATGGGGCTTAAAACTGAATTTCTAGACCACTGAACGGTTCAGCCATTCTTCTCCTGAATCAATGTGTCGTCAGCTCTTAGCCCTTTTGATTTTTTTCCATTCTCACGTATCATAAATGGCAACAACCTTAACAACTCAGATAACTAAATTTTAAAATAAATGTGAATAGTGCATATGATACAAGAAAAATATTTCTGCGGAACCAGCAGACAGGATACCTAAGCTAAATAAATCACTATGATCTTCAGCCCAAGTGGGAGGAATGCTGTAGTACAATGCACTATATGTAAAAGGGCAGCTCCTGCTCTAGGAGCATTTCTGAAAAGTTGATGTAGAAAAGATGTTTCCATACATTGATTTCTATTCTCCTACTGATGATGATAAAACTATTGTTCTCCCTCTGGAAAGAAAAACCTGGCTCTAGAATTTTCACATGTAACAAACCAAAATTAAAAATTAAGAAAATTAATATTCTCACAATAAGAGTCACAAATGTAAAGAAAGTGTCTAGCATAATTTTTCTATGTATTGCAGGAAACTAAGAACTAGGAAAAAAAAACTAAGTTTAAATGAATAGTACTGATGTTTTAACAGTCACTAGTCCAAATTCTCCTCTTCTAATGTTGTAAAACTGGAGAACAGATTCCTACCTTCTTTTCTCCAGGATTTTAGGTTCGGGAAGTGATCGGGTGCACAGAGCTGAGGCAGAAACAAAGCCAAGTCAGTAAGACAAGCGGGAACACTCTTGATAAAGCAGACTTACAGTAAATGATCCTAGAGGAACAGACTGGAGAGCCTGGAAAAGCCTACAAACCTTGTCATTAGACAATCTACATTATAACTAATCATTCATTGAGTATACAACCATTCTATTACGAACCTGGTTTCAGAGATCTGAGGGCCTCTTAGTACCAGACAGTGGGAATACAACTGCAAATAAAAGATCTGAATTCTGTGAGCTCACAGTCCAGGAGGGAGATGAGCAATCATACCATGGGATGAGGGCCATCATAAGTGAAGTCCAAAACGCCATGGGGGCACAGAGGAAGGGCTCCAACAAGTCAGGACAGCTCCCGGAGAGAGGGTCATTTAGGCAGATACGAGAAGGCTCAGTAGGACTTGGTTGGGTAATGAGGGAAGAACAGGTTTTGGAAAGAAGCAACAGCAGATGCAAAAGCCCATGAGCAATGGGTCGAGCTCCAGAAAGGTCCCGGAGACAAGGGAGCAGCAAGAACTATGCAGATGCTGGATTAGCTGGCTTTACAGAGCACTTGGGAGGCTGGCATTTTCATCTCGGAGGCAACAAGAACCATTCACTGACAGACTGTGCGGCTGTTCATCCTTTGCGATGTCGTTGCCAGTGTGCTAGAAAACGGAGCGGAGGAAGGGCAAGACTGGAGACAGATGACCAGAGACAAAGTTAGTGCAGCCATCTAGATGACAAATATGGCACAGTCTGGGGCAGTGGAGGTCGATGATGAGAACGGTACACTAATGCCAAAAATGAAGAAGAAGAATCAATAGGATAGGAGAAGTCAGGTTGTTTCTAGGTTTCTGACTGAAACTGGAGAAGGTTCACATTTGGGGTGGCAGAGGAACCCTATTTCTAACCAGGATGTATCTGAGGAACCTATGAGGCACCCAATGGCCTGTTCAACAGACAGCTGTCAACTGGCAATAACGGCTGCCGAGAGCATAGCATATTTTATTGCGTACCAGTTACTGTTCAACACTTTACGTTTATCACACTTATTCAATGAAAACCTCACAATAACCCTATGAGGTAAGACCTATACCTTTTAACTCTCTTTTACAGAGATAGACATGGAGGCACAAAAAACTGACACAAGTTTGCCCAAATGCACATGGTCAGTAAGTGCCTGAGTCCAGATTCAAATCCTTCCGTTTGGCTTAAGTCTGTGCTCTTACCAGAGCCTCGCCGACATGCAGCTCTGAGGCTCAGTAAAATATGTGATCTGTCTGGGAACACTGAATAAGAGATACAGCAAATTGCCAGAAAACATTCTGAACAGAAAGATAAAGGGACTCATGAAAAACCCCAGGTTCATGCATCAGAGGAGTCTACAAAGAAAACTGGGGTGTGGACAGGGAGGCAGGAGAAACCCGGGGAGTCTGTGGTACCACCAAAAGCAGCAGAGGAAGGTCCTGAGGAGGCATAAAGCTCAGAGTCAAAGGCTGGAAAGTCATGAAACATGTCTGTGATACTGGAGGTTAAGTTGGTTTTTCATTTTAAAAAGTTTTTTTCAATTACAGTTGACATACAAATTATATAGTTTCAGGTATATAACATAGTGATTAGACATTTATATAACTTATGAAGTGATCACCCTGAAAATCTAGTACCCATTTGACTGCATACATAGTGATTAAGTTTACTTTTTATAGCAGGGTTTGGCAAACTACAGCCTGTTTTTGTATGGCACAACTAAAAATGGGTTTTACGTTTTTTTGAAGGTTCAATTTTTGAATAAGGGAAGACTATGCAACGAGTCAATATATGGCCCCCCAAGCCTAACATATATACTATCTGCTCCCTCACAAAAAAAAAGTCTGCATGATGACTTGGACTTTGGCAAGGGGACAAAAATCAGACTGCAGGTTACTGTGGAACATAAGAGACGTGATGGAGGGACATGGCAAATCTTTCATGATGTCTGGCTGTGAAATAAGAGTTTCATGGGGACAAGGGAGAGGAGAAGTTTGCTGTAAAGATGGGAGACTTATGAGCATATATCCACGCAAACAGAAGAAACCACCAAAAAAATGGATGGAAATATGGAAAGAAGATGCTACTGAGCAAAGCCCCATTATATAGACAAGAAAAAACACCCCCACTTTCGAGGTACCAGGAAGGCAGGAAAGGGTGAGTGCAGACGTTTGTAAGACTGCAGGCATGAAGGTGAGGCACATCCACTTTTATGCCTTCTGTTTCTCAATCATCTGCTGGCAGCAAGAGGAGGGGCAGGCTCAGGGATTCAAAACAAGGTGAGTTCTAAAACGTCTGTCATAAAGGGAGAGTGTGCAGACTAAATAAACAAAAGTGCAGAGGTAGCCTCAACACCCGGTTAGTGCTAGAAACCACAAACCACAGATTGCCATTCATATGGCCGGCATACCACAAGCCACAAATATATAGAGAGAATATAGCCCTTCAAGACATCATGCACTTTGATGGGAATTTTAAAAGCCTTACTGCTTCGCTTTTGAAGAGAATAAATTTTGATAATGGCTAAAGCACAGGCTTTGGAGCCAGAGACTTGGGTGAGAACACAAGCTCTGTCAATGACTAGCTATCTAACTTTACCTGAATTCCTTGACCTCAGTTATCATGAGGATTAAATTAAGTGAGATTTATAAAATACTTAGTATAGTGATTGACAAAGAAATGGCTCAACACATCATTAAAAGATGATATTATAGTTAGCAGCAATAGTAGTATTTTGCTCTTCCACATGAACTGGGAACAGACCCAGCTCAGTGGTAGAATGGAGCCCAGACAGGAGATGCGAGGTGGAAACTTCCACCTCCGCACAACCCCAGCTATATCACTAACCAAGAGACCCTGGCAGGATACTCAGGGTATCGAGTTTCCAATCTGCAGAATGGGGGGATTCCAACAGTCACTCTACAACTCCCGGGGCCTTTCTCATTTGAATAGAGTTAAATGTGCAGTGTGTGAAAACACGACCTTTCAATCCCCACATTCCTTGCCATACAGTTATGTATCAAAAGACCTGAGTCTACATCCTGCTCTTGTTCAATGAATGCCTGAGGTAAGTTATTTAACATCTTTGTGCCTCAGTTTCCTCATCTAGACAGAAAGGAAAACAATATGTATCTTATGAACTGTAATGATGTCACACAAAGCACTTAGGACAAGGCTGTTGGCTACTATTCATCTACCCTCATCTCCACACCTGTAACATGAGAGTCTTATCACTCTGCACAGGTGTGACATAGACCTGGCATGTGAGGAAGGCAAACCCTTGTTCAAACACAGGCAGCCAATCTTGATTTTCCTCAGGCAAACTCTATTAGGAGAGTTACAGATAGAACAAACGGGATCTTCGGGGCTGTTACTGTTGGGAAAGGATCTTCGAAAACACACCATGCTGAATTTTCCTCTTTGGTCACACACTTTGAAGGTCCTCTCTCATACAGCCACGCTAGTGATTCCAGTAGCCAACAGATACAAACTGAGGAACACTTGACTCAAAAAGAGAAACTGAGGACTGGACGTAGGTTTTTAGAGTTCTAAAGCTGGGGACTTAAACGTGTGTGCCACCGCTACTCAGTCTAGTGGGAGCTTTGCAAAGCCTGAGACGGGACGTTTCGGCAGCTTGCGATTCCCATCGCTCAGCGCTCTGAGCAGTACAACTCAGAGCCGCCCCCGAGGGGCCACTCAGACCGCACCCCAGAGACGACGGTCGCTGCTGGATAACGGTTTCCGCACCAGCACAGCTGGAGGTCTGCACGTGCGGCCACCGCGTCTTTTCCCGACCTGCCGCCCGGGCCAACTGGGTCCACAGGCCGCGCCATCTCCACCGGATTCCGTCGGGATCGCAACCGCCGGCCCAAGGTCACCCGGAGAAGCCGGGGGGCGCGGCTGACAGGACAGAGTGCGCGACCCGCCCTGGAGCCCGCCCGGCCTCGCTGCGGGAGTGTGGTGCTTACCTGGAAGTGCTCCTGGAAGCGAATGGGGAGGATCTGCGCCATGGCGAGCGCGGGGCCGAGGGCAGCGGCAGCAGCT